>OMNN01007000.1:5262-17677 GCA_900302755.1 Chromis chromis
CGGGAAGATTGTGAGCAATGTTTATTTTACGATAGGAAGAAAATGTTTCTTTTTTTTTTTCTTTTTTTCTTGCTGTCCCCAATCACATATGAGTATTTGCATATAAATAACAGCCCGGTGGCTGTCAAGGAAAAGAGAGATTTGGGACGAGAGAGACAAACGACAAATGAAGATGAAGTGTCATGAGAGTAAAGTGCAGGCAGGATGGAGAGAGATAGAACTGTTTTATCTGCTTGTGAGTAACAGAGAGGAGGACGGGAGGTAAATGTCACCGCAACCATTTAATAAGCTGGACAGCTGGAGTCACCCTGCAAAAATATCAATCTTTTCGTCTACTTTAAATCTGAATTTTTTTTTTGTAATTTCTTTCATTTGAATTTGAAGGAGTAGTCTGAGGGTGAAATGAGAAGACCACCCTCATGTCTGTAGTTAAAAGAAAACTGCAGGCTCTCTTTTAAATCTGTTTGACTCTCCTGGTGTTTCGTTTTTAACTTGAAAGTCTGACCACAGTTTTACCATTTAGGCTGCCTCAAGTGCTTCCATCCTAAATTATTTCTACTTGATCATTTCTAAATTGCCAGAATTTTTATAGCATAAAATATGGACATATTTAAATATATTTGTGAAATTTTAGCTTTCTGAGATCTTTTTTTTTTTTAAAGATAATATTCAGTTTTTACCTTTATTTCTCATCCTACCACTGAATCAGAATCTGCAATATTAGGCAAAAAGGTAGTAGCATCTGATTATGGGTGACGACAAAAAATTCAAGCCGTCATAAAAAGTCCCATCTTTCAGCACATATTAATAAAAAAAATCACAATGCAACTAGTCAACCAGTGATATTTTCAAAACTATATATAGTTACCAGTCCCAGTAGCACAAAACAAAACATTTTGAATACTTTTTAATAATGTCATACTTGATCACAAAAATGAAAAAAATTGTTATTGCTAAACTAGTTATTGTTAACTATACTAGTTATTTGTTGAACTTTCATAACTGATCGAGCAGGTATGACAAGCTGTACCAAAAACACCTCAAATATTGCTAGATAGCCCAATCCAAGTAGAACAGAGTTTTGAAATTACAAAATAATCTTCATCCCTGGTCGACATAATGGACAGACCTGTTGTCTGTAGACCTATTATCCACTTGCTAGAAACAGCTGCTCAGCTGGAACAGATGTCCACAAATACTGTCACACACACAACTTTATTGGTCCAGGAAATCAGTCAGTATTTACTGCTTCCCCTAAAATGTATTTATACTTGGAGCAGAGCGTTGCTGATACACTTCATCACTTTAATTTGAATGTTGCATGTAATCAGAGTCCTGCTGCTCCTGACTGTTAGCAGTGTTAGCAGCTACATCTGTTCTACGCTCAGCTCCCGGACTGTGTTAGCGTTTAAAAAGCCTCAGGTAGCTAGATAAACCAGACGACCTTTTTGCGTACCTTAATGTTGCAGTTTATCAAGATGACTGCAACCGTTAGCCAGCAGAGAGGTATGCTTGAATTTGGCGACCCTTGTGGGTGGTGAGCAAACACACATGTAACTCCATCTTATTTAACAGTAAGAGGCTCCACCTGATGGCACAACCTGGTACTACAGCAAATCTATGATACATTTTCTGCATGTTCCTCGACTTCTGCCTTATCTGGGAATGCATTTGTCATCAAATAAAGCATTAATAGAAGTTAATCATTGACATCCGTACTGCTTAGGTGTGAACAAGGCTCATCACACCCTGATTCTGGCTTCATACTTAACAAACAAACGTGATCTTTTCAGTCTCCCTCTCCTTTTCAGTCTTTTTTTTAACTTCTGCCCTCCCCTGTATATTTCTGTATATTTATAGACCACTGTTCACACCCAGATGGTTGTAGATTCTCCTTTATGTCACCATATGGCCCATAACTGTGGTCATTTTAGCGTTTGCAGTTCCTTATTGTTGCAGTGTCATTACAGCAGCAGTATGCAGCCCTTAATTTCTCTCCTACAATTTTATTATTATTATTTTCTGCACTGTGCCTCAGTCTGGCTTACAGCTCCTGACATCCTTTGTGTTGTGTGCACATGCATATGTGTACTGTGTCTGTGATCATACTCTCACATGCAGAGGGCCATAGCTGATTGCTTTATTGGCTGATGACTCATTCTCTTTTTCAACCTGCTGGAGGTACTTCAATCATGCAGGTAATCTCCCCTTGCACGCTGGCAGCTGAGAGGTTACCTTTCCCACACATCAGAGCTATTTTCCTCTTAATTGAGACCCACTCTGCTGCGACAGCGTTTTCACAAGGTGGAAAATGGCAGGTCAAGATTCCAAGACATCTTTCTCCCCCCACGCCTGCCTCCCCGTGGCAAAAGTGGCTGTGAAGTTGATAAGTTCCTTTAGGGATCCTGGAGCCGGTCCAGCTAAGACACCACACTTCTCGAGGGCAAGTAAAGGTTGATGTCGCGTCACCTAATAGATTGTATGTGTGTGTAGATGTGAGTACAGATTCTCGTGTGTTTATTCAATCAGCCTGGGCCCTAATGTATGCACGTTTTTCTGATTGAATTACACTGGGGCTTTTATGGAGAAAAATAGTAGTGAACCATCTCCTTGAGTGCTTATGAGAGAACAGACACTTTGTGGGAGTCTCTGTGGTGACCTGACTCAATCTGCATACGATTACCCCTCAGCAGACCTGTAACCCAATTTATGAGCTGATCACCTCCTCTCCAGAAGGAGCACATGGTCGTTCTCATGTGACAGTAAAATGTAGAAGGAACATGGTGACATAACATTTGTTTGGCTTTATTATGGTGCCCTTTAAACCAGATCATAGCTGTTTTTTCATGCATGTTAACTAGCATCTTGGTCGCATCTGCGCTTCATCTTTCCAACAGCCAATTGCTCATAAGATTTCTTTTTTAAAATACATGCCCTAAACAGGCAAACTAGTTTCTGTAAAAGTACACACACTACAATGCATATTAAATTCAGAAAAGAACAGCTTCTGTAGTTAACTTGAAAATGCCTTGAGGCTCATTTCAAGTGGGATCCTTTTAAAAAGCAAGGGTCAAATTAAAACAAGAAATTGTGTTTCAGTGAGACGAAATGCAGAGAATTATACCATGTTTGTATATTTTGAAAGTAAAACAAGTAAAATTATTTGATTTAACCTTGATTTTAATGTAAATTATGCTCTATATTTTCATTTAAACAGTGGGTGATATATGCATGCATTTTAATATGAAAAAATATATATGTATATGCCATTTACCCTTAGCATTGAATTGTTTTCATATAAATCATATCCTTGGTTTGGTTACAAGCACAGAACACAGATAGGAACGATTTTATAAATAAGGCCCAGGTTTTTTACACAGTTGGACAAATGAGACAAACATGACTAACATAAAAACAAGGCAGGCATGACAAATAGCCCTGTCTTTGTTTAATGGCGTGGTTAAGTCAGAATACGACTAGACGACCCCATTTCAACGTGTCAGTGAATGTGGCTCTATTAAATCCTGATTTCCATTCAGAGTGACGTGCAAACATTTGTTCTGTGATCATTCGGCAAAAACATGACAGCTGACAGTTACCAGTTACCATTTCTTCCAGCCGACAAGCACAATTGTTGGGACCTTGGACGCGCTCAGAGACGGCGACTAAGGAATAGCCCCCCTTTTTTTATTTATGGATCATGAGATTTTATGGGTGTAGCGCAGCCACAAATGCTGCTTATGATGGTCCCCGTCGCTGAAGAGCTGCCGGAGTTATTATCACTCAGCAGATTGCCCAATTCCCTCACCAATTGTGATCCAGCAGAATGGAAATCTGGTGAGCAGGGAAAATGTTAATCGAGTTCAATTAGGCTTTGTACCATGTTTGTTTCCTGCTAACAGATTATGCAGAAGCCTTACTCTCACTTACTGGAATGAACGATAACCCTCTGTCAAAAGTCTGAAACGAGCAGTTTGAGGATAGGTGAAAGATACTGCCGCTGGAAACCTCCTCGTGGCGGTATTAGAGATAAATATAGCAAGACCTTTGAAACGGTTGGGCTGGAGTTCACCCGCAAAGGGAAATTAATTTGGTGTTTTTGTTGCTTTTATTTTATTTTTCTGAACTTCTCAGTTGAAGTAGCGATACACTGAAAACCCTGTGAAGTAACTGAATGCCTTAGGGAGGTTAAAGGAAGCGTCTTTAATCTGGCAGTTATTTCACTGTTGAATACAAATCATGTATGTTTTCAGTACTTATTAACCATTTTACCTTTTTTATATGTAATTTCATCATTTCGTCCAAAGAATTAACTATCCTATGCATGTTCTTGTTTCACTGAACCACCTATTGCAGACACATTTTTACTATTTGGCATAATATCATCTCGTGTACTGTGGTAACAAATTTCTGGTGCTGGGACAACATCAAAATAATTCTTCTGAAGCAGTTTAGTCTCGTCTTTCTCATTCTGCGAGGCATTATTTTTCTTCAGTAAGATGGAAAATGTTCAGCTGTAAAAAATGAGTGGACTGAGTGTTTATTTGCAGTGCTGATGGGAAAGGCAATGACAGAGCCAGGCTGTCTGATGTTTGGCAGTGAAGCATTTACTGTGTTTTTCTTTTTTTCTGCTAGCAAATCCAGTCTGTGCAGCCAAACTGAGAGTACTTCTGAGTAAATTTGTCTTTTCCTCTTCTGTCCGGGCTGGTTGGCAGAATATGCTACGGGTGCAAAGATCAGTTTATTGGTCAGCTAGCTAGGCTTAGTGGAATTGCAGGTTCCTCTTAAATTCATTATAACTAGCATACATTTAGGAAAAGCTGGGATGGAGTTACATAATATATTATGTATATATTACTGATAGTTTTAATAACTATTTTTAATAAAGAACAGCAGTAAAAAGTTTGGTTTTAATTAAATTAGGTGCCAGGCTTAGAATGGGTGTCTCCAAACAAGGATCTTGCACCGGCCTCCGTGTGCATCCCAACCTCAAGTCCGTTAACCCTGAGTGCAGGAAGTGTTTTGCTTAGGTGGAGGTGGTGGGGAACACAGGGTCATGGGTGTTTTAGACTGTGAAGCCAATCTTGCAAGGGGAACCACCAGTCCTCTGAGGGCCCCAGCCTTTACAAGGCGAGGTCTGAGGGTGACAAGATATCCAGACGGCTGCAGACTAGCACACCTTAGGAGACCTGCACACAAGCAATGCAGGGCAAAGGGCGTCCATTATTAAGGTATATGATCAGCTGTTATGAACTAGGGAAGGAACATACTTGGGGTTTGCTCATGCGACAGAACTTTTTATGTGCTTTCATGCACTCTAATGATTCTGGCAAACCTTTGACTTCTTCTCTTGCACCAGCATGGGGTTTACCTTTGCTTTTTTGAGTGAAATATTGCAAAAGCAATCCCATGGATTGCAGTGACTCTTGGTAAAGATATCCATGATTCCCAGAGGATGAATTGCCGTTACTGTAGTGATCCTCTAACTTTTCATCTAGTGCCATTTTCAGGTCAAAATTGTTTGTTCAATACTTTGGTTTATCACTAAGTACCTGCAAAAGAACATTCCTGCAAGAACTGCTATTGTGACTATAGACAGTGTGAGAATCATAACCCCTGATTTAGCTAATCATTATTTCAATCAGTGCTGACATTTGCAGTAGATATTGCCTCTGACATGGTCTTCAGACAAGACTGGGTTATATTTCTTGTTGAATCCAAATTTTGCAAGTAAGCTGCCTGTTTTCTTTTCTGATGTATCTGTATGCTGACTACAAAACAGAGCAATGATTAATGGCGATCGGGCGGCAGACTGAGTGGGAAAGTTTGTTCTTCTTCTTCTGCTTTGTTTGACGGCATGAAAAAAGATTCTTTTTCTGAGCTTTGACTTTAAGAAAGGGAATTTTCTCATATTGCGCTGCCATGCTTTGATTGTGATAGCACCAACAGCTTGCATGCCGCTATCTTTGTTAAAGTGAATTAGTGATGAATCGCCCTCATGCATGAATCAAACATCAAGAATAGCCTCATTTTATACAGGATCCATGATGGTGAAGATACAGGAAAGTGGAAAAGATGGATTAAAATGGATTATTGTCAGTGTTTTAGAGAAGCCCCACCAAAATTTCACAGGGAAGCTCATGTCTTGTACTAGTAAATAGAATCTATGCTCCCTTGGCTCTCTTGTAGTTCACACCCTGATTGGAGACCACGCATTCTTTATATGCGTTGTATGTGCGTGTTTTGTGTGTGTATATATCTAAGACAGAAATATCAGAAACACAATCTAATCCTTCATACATTCTTTTGCCAAACTAATCCTTTGTGTTCTAGTTGCCGCCTGCTTGTATGACCTTTTACACCCTCCTGCTGTTTTTATTAGTTGGGAGAGTAACACACTTCAGAGTCTCAATTAGGACACATGATTAGAAGTGAAACCATCTTGGCTCTGGTTGTCTTACCTTAAGCCTTCAAGTTATTATCGTCCACAAACTAATTAGCAAATTCTCGATAAGCGAGGGTAGACCCTTTGTTGCCACAGCAACAGCTAGACTTAATCACAATGAAAGGATTGTGCTGTTGGGCAGCTCACAGAGCACATACCTACCCAGGCATTTGCTTCGTTTTGTTTCTAGTTAGTCGCTCCTTGTGCAATTTAGGCTGTGTTTTTCATTGTCTCGCTCACGGGGAGACACGTTTAATTGAAGAAATCAAAAAGAGGTTTAGAGGGTTATGTCAAAGCGCCGCATGTGATCGCAGTGTTTTCAGGCTTATCAAGTGAAAACAGCAACTTATTGTCGCTGGTTTAGGATCAAGACAGATCAGGAAGGAGCTGCAGATTTGGCAGAGCTACTGACTGCAGCTAAAATGAGCTGTCAAATCAGTCCAAATTACGATTACATGCATGTAAAAGCAGGGGTTACTCTCAAAATATTTGGATCATTGCTTCAGTGAATTTCAAACAAACTACTTTGTTTTTTTCTGTTGTTTTACCCATTTTTCTTGAACCTCATTCATCTGCTAAACTGAGTTTCTATTTCCTATTCTGTTTCAACAACCTCAAGACAACATAGATGAAGTGAACTATTGCTGAACCGAATACCAATTAGCTCATGAACAGAAATGAATCACCTATCAAGAAAGCAAATCAAGTGTGGAAAGATTAAACTCCTAAAGCGCCCAGGGCAAAAATGACCAACTGAGCCTGCATTAGCTCCTCTTTCCTAAACACTCAAGTTTTTCTGTGCTGGAGTACATAAACAGAGATCTTCCAGCGTTGTAGGAGGCGTCTTGTTTCCAGTAATTCTACTTTGGAAATTGAAAAATGTTTCCAAATGTGCTCATTCTGGATTTGCCAAGAATGTCAGAGAATATACAACAAGGTAAATGAACTTTTTCATGAAAAAATCCGACACCAATTTTTATTCAGAGCAGAATACCTCTATATATCTTCACACATGCCTGGAGGGGATCTTTAAAATCACATCACATTCTGATATACTACCTATTTTTGTGGAGAAATTGGTATTTCTGCCTCTTCAGTCCTCTATTTCTCCCCCAATTTCTGACTATTGAACTTTGCTCTTTGACTCAGACAGATTGACACGACTGCAACTTTCTGCAAGTTTTCAGTAACTGATGGGTCTGATGCTATTAAACTGCACTGCAGCCACCGTGGAAATATCTGTGTGACATTATGTCGCTATCATTTTTCACTGTTCCCTTGAAATACTTTTCCCGGTTTCCATCTCTTCCCCACCAGTGTTGTTGTTGCCGTTCTCAGCATGACCCATACCGCCCCACACAATACAGTACAATAACATAAATCAGCATGGTTAATCGATTCCCCACCACAATTACCCCCAACAACCGCGGCACGCACCACACCTCGCTGATTGGCGGGCGAGTTGCTTCTTTGGTAAATAAAACATTTATAGAAGCTCAATTAGCGAAGCCTGTTGAGCCTGAGACAGCTGTGCTCACCAGCTGTTTTTAAAGGAAGCGCGATGCAGCGAGGTGAAGCGGGGGAAACGAGAATGCCAGGAACAGGAAGTAAAAATGGAAAAGGAAAGGTGAAGCAGAGAGAGAGCTTGTTTTTTTATTCATTGCGGACCGCTGTTGTTTCTCAGATATAAGATAAGTGGTTTGTTAGTGTCTCAAAAGAGCAGAGAAAGTTTTGATGAAGGTTTCGCTTCTGTATGTAGAACATTTTGTCTGCAAGTTCAGTAGCTTTGATCTCATAAGATATGCAGCAACAATATGTACAATATTCAGTGCTGGTATAAATAAATCAAAGCTTGAATATTCTCTGAAAAGAAAGTTCATGGAAGAATGGTCTTACATGCTGCACAGTTAAATAAAATAAAGAGTACAAGGTGCAACCAAAAAGTTCTGACTCTGTGCCTAGAAAAGTCTAAAACCTGATTTACATTTGGCCACCATCCCTGTTGAAGTCTGTTGAAGATGCTTGTAGCACTTCCTGAAAGTCCCATTGTGTAAATTTGTCAAGTACGTCTACGATTGGCCCTGAATGTCTTAAACTGTTTCTAAACGGTCATCCTTACAGTTAAATTCCAGTTTGGTAAAAAGGAAGAAGTCACAGGGGGCAAAATCTAGAGAGAAAAAGGCCGGTGGGGAGCAGTGATTGTGTTGTTGTTGCCGAAAAACCTGTGTGGAATTAACACAGTGTGACCAGGCCCACAGAGCATTGGAGCACCAACAAGCCATTGCAACCAAAGTCAACAACATGTTGACATCCTGACACTGGGGGACTAATTCCCAGTGTGCAAGCCCATGGGTTTTGAAGAAAACTGCAAGCGTGATCCTGCTGCGCTCCTGAAATGACCCACTTTCTCCGACCTGGGAGGCTGCAGGTTCTTCCACTGTGAAAACTGCTGTTTCTTCTCTTGATGGCAGCTGCAGACCCACATCTCAGCACCAGTGATGATCCTTGACATAAGGGTTGTTACATCCTGGGCTGCTAATTAACACAGAATGTGATCTTTTTTGGTCCAGTTTGAGATCTGTGCTGGAATTCTAAATGGTAGTCTTCCAACGGTCACAAATACACATGTAACCGTTGATGTGCAATGTAATGACTTGTCGGTGTTAGTCCCTGAACTTTTTGATCGCACCTCGTAGTTGGTATGCTAGCAAGTTCAGTTCATTTGATAAAACGGTCTCACCATAGTGTCTCTTTTGGTGTTTTCCAATCGTTAAAAACTACCCAAATGTGTTGCTTGCTTGATACGCAGATGACTACTTGCCGTACCTCTGTCCTTTTACACAACTCATTACGTGTGAAAATCGCCAGCTCAGGAGCCTGTGTTGTCTGTGTGAGTTTCCACCGGTGTGCAAAAGCAAGGATTAAGTGTCAGTTTAATATCTGGTGTTGCTCATGAATCTCATATACACCTAAAGATGGAAAATAATGTGTGAATCCAAACCATCCCTATACCTGCGCTGCATGAATAATTCAGTTATTATTCAATCTTCATAACTTTTTCCACTGACAGTCGGTGGCCTTTATTAGATGTCTTAACAGGAAGACCCCCGTTGCTGAGACTTGGCATGTGCATTGGCACAATATGAGTTACTTTTTCCATTTATGCGACAGCATTTGAGAGCGGAGGATATTCTGATAGCTTTAGGAAATGAATACAGACTTACAGCAGCTTCTAATTTTCTCAGGTCAAATGTAGTTGAGTGCCATCACTGCCATTTAAACGGATATAGATGGTGGTTTATACAGAGTTTATTGCCGGTAAAATCAATTTATGTATGAGTTGAGGCACAAGTTAAATATAAATACAGTAATGTTTGGAGGTGAAGGCAGGGAATAAAGATTGCATCTGACAATTGGTATGTTGAGAGTTTAGTCTTACATTGAAGAGGATATTGTGGTAATAAAACACTTCAGCAGCATAATAAGGATACTTGCTTGCTCCCTGTGTTTTTTTTTTAATTGCTATGCATTGATTTGGCACATTGAGGAAGTCATATGTTAAATGCGTGTAGATGTATTAATAGCCAGGTTCGGTTTGTGTGTTCTGGTGAAGCACAAAAAGGAGAAGTTGAAACAATCAGTGCTGCATGGAGGAAGAAAGCATCTTGATTGATTGTGATACAACGACTGCCGGCTCCCGGTTGCCACAAAGCCTTTTCATGAGTACAAATCCCCTCTGCTGTGCTTGGTGATGATGCAAATTGGCCAAAAAAAATCTCCCTGCTTAATTTTCCTTTTTTTCTTGTCCTTTTCTTTCAGTGGAAGGCTGCACAGATTGGTCAGTGGACTACCTGAAATACAAAGTGCTTCTGGGGGAACCTGTACGGATTAAGTGCGCTTTATTCTATGGATATATCCGGGCCAACTACACCCATGCGCAGAGCACAGGACTTAGCCTTATGTGGTACAAAAGCGCCGGCCATGGGGACTTCGAGGAACCAATCAGTTTTGACGGCACAAGGATGAGCAAAGAAGAGGACGCCATATGGTTCCGACCAGCGGAGTTGGACGATGTGGGATACTATTCCTGTGTATTAAGGTAAGTTTTTCTAAGCCTGCATCACCCGGAGACATACAGTTTACTTCTCTCATTATTGCTACAAATGTAAATTCGCCGTTTTTATTGTGTTTGCCATAAAATATGGCAAGAAGAAGCTCTGCCAACATTTTTGGAATTATTTTTCCAGCAGTGTCTCTGTAAAATAACAGGGTAAATAACATTTTCTGGAACCCTGTGGGCAAGAGTAAAGCTGTGTGAAAGTCCTCCCCTGTTGATTTTTAATGAAGTCTCTCATCTCCGGCCAAAAGAGCACTGGTCCTTGGTCCTCAGAGCATCGTCTAACAGTATGGGGCCCCTTTGCTTCGCTTTATGTTAAATTATTTCTCTATTCTCCTCTCGGGGACACTAAGCCATTAGGTGCAATTGGTGAATCCATAACTCTTCGGCCCTCACAAGTCCTTCTTCCTGAAAACGTGAAAGAGCAGGGAGTGAGACGAAAGAGAATGGACAGTAATTCAGCACAGGAAGATTGAGGAAAGGGAAAAGGCAGCTAAGATAAAAGGGAAAAAAGTAAGGGACTTATGCTATCTACCTTTTCCACTTGCCTGATGGTGGAAGTAGACAATTGTTTGATTTATGAGTTCTATAATGTGGTAAAATTTCTGGCCTCGTAGACGTTTTCATTAACATGAAGGTTGTCTGTGGCCAGGCAGAAAGAAAAGGCAAAGCTGCTGCCTTGGAGCCCATAACTATTTCTTTTTTTCTTTTTCTTTTTTTTTTCAAAGAACAAGGGGAACTTTGAAACATATCTTTTCTCAAAGATAGCAGTGTAATCTTTTTTAGAATTCAGAAGAGTCCACAGAAACATTCATATTTTACACTAAACACAAATGATTTAGGACGTTTTTTTTACACAGACCCCCAAAAAAAACAGCGAATAATGTGCTCTCAAGCAGTTATATTCAGCACAGGTTTCCTTGTGTTTCAATTCTAAGAGGGTTTGGCCATTACTATTCAACACCATTAACACTCTCCCCTTTGCTGTGGCGGCTGCCATGAATAGAACCGGGCAGCACCAATCCAACAATTCTCTATTCAGTGACGTTGGCAGCACTTTCTGGAGGTAGACAATCAGTCAGCTCAGAGTTATTGTGTAATCACGCAGAAAGTAGACCCATGAGATTTGATTTGGATGAGTAGCCCACTGTTGCTTTGTCGCCAGTCTCCGCCATTCAGAACCAAATTAAGGGGCAACACTTATTCGCCCATCATGGAGAGGAATAACAATAGATGCGAATACAGAGCACTTTTCCCTCACTGAGGATTTCTCTCTGTGGGCATTTCTGGTTGCCTCTGTTTGCTTTCTGCAGATTTTAACTGTGTTTTTACACTATAGACTCAAGAGTCAATTCATACCATATTTAATGCGTTCAGCTTGTAATCTTTACCACTTAAATGGAATATTTACAACTCTGACCTTTATTTAGCTTTGATGCTGCAATCAGCTCCACTAATCTGTTGCACCAAGGGGTGTTCAGATGTTATTATAGGAAACAGATAAGTGATACATTGATTAGCTTCAGCTCAGTACAACTGCGCCATGATGCGACTATTCCCACTCGCACATGATGTGATTATATGTAGACCAATGATGGAGCTATTTTTAAAAACTGCCAATTTTACCATCACTAATTATGGATTAATTAGGAAACGGTGGGAAAAAAATCCTCACAACCAAGATGACATCTTCAAACTGCTCATGATAGTCATTTACACAGATTTGAAAGACAGAAAATCAGCAAATCCCCTCATCAGAGAGACTTGAGGATGTTTTTTTTCTAGATAATTAATCAGTATTAATCAGATTTTTAGGCATCTTTGGGAAGAATATTGCACATATTTGAAATACT
>OMNN01007004.1:8127-22603 GCA_900302755.1 Chromis chromis
TGCTAACATTTAGCTATAGCACTTAACTACCGATGACTAGCACAGAGAAGGCTCACATGGGCTTAATTGGCACTACTAACATCACAAATTACACCTTAACAGTCATAGACATGAATGAAACAATGCTAGTATTTAGCTAAATGTACTTACAGTTCAGTGGACGCACACAGTTGTAAAGAACAAGCCAAGTAACACCCTTTTGCATTCGGAACATCAAACAACTAATTACTAATTAACAACTCTCTCTCCTTCAATATGCTGCCAGACGCAGCGGAGCTGGAACATACCACTGGGGCAGGGGTGTTTGGAATAGTCCAACTGTTGGCCTTTTTTACAAAGTCACTGTTGTTTACAAAGTGGTGCTCTCTATTATTAAGTTTACAATGTAAGATTAGACATTTTTCTGCAGCTTATTAACATCTTGAGTTTGGCATATGCCCAGTTTATGCCCTCTACTTAGTTTGAAAGATGACATTTGCATTGTGATCAGGTTTTCTTACCTCGGATGACATGTTTAAATGCTGCTTTGGCCCTGATTTTGTGCTTATATTTTTAGAATTCAATAAGCTCCAATGCGCTACAGGTGCATCAGGCACACGTAAGCTTTAATTTGCCTACTATCACCAGCTGAGAGCCTCTCCCCCCACCGTTCGCTCTCATTCTCTCTCTTTGTGAATGAAGCCACTAGATTGTCAAAGATGAGGAAGTCTGATGTCTATCTGCTGAAAACGTGGCAACAATTCACTGAGCACATTTACAACATTCAAACAAATGACTGGTCGTCCCTGCAGGAATATAATAACCTTTTAAACTGAAGCGTCGTTGCAGAAAAGGGAGAAACAAGTGTGCATTTCAATTTAAGGCTTATGAAATTAGACATAAAGGTTTATTGGCATATTTTTGCTTTTGACACGTTTTAACTTAAATCTAATCAAGTTCTACTGTTCCTCTGTTTGTATTTAGTCACCCACGTGATGCTCATATTGTTTTGTGATTGAATTTCTCTTTAAAGATTGTGGCTCTGAACAAAACTAAGGAGCGAATGCGGCCTTATCACGTCTACCATGAAAACGAAGACCCAGATATCAAAAAGATCAAAAAGGTAAATAAATTATCTCTATAAGCAACATCAGTGTGTTAGATTTTTACAGTATGTTTGCTCCTGCGTCCCTCATTGTTTGCACGTGTTGTACTGCCACGACTACTGTGTCACTACAGGTGCAGAGCTTCATGCGGGGCTGGCTCTGTCGGAGGAAGTGGAAGATTATTGTTCAGGACTACATCTGCTCTCCCCACGCTGAGAGCATGAGGAAGAGGAACCAGATCGTCTTCAATATGGTGGAGGCAGAGACAGAGTATGTAAATGCATTATGCCAGAAGTAGCAGCGAACGCTGGAGAGAAGGTGTCACTGTTGTCAGGCTTTACAATACATGGTGGTGTCTCACTTACTGTGGTGATGCTTGTCAAGATGTTTTATACTGTAAGCGCTATACAGTAGAGTTGGGTGATTTAAATAGAGATAAGGCAGCCATTTGTGTTATAGATGAAAGTAAATACTGGACCATTCCAGTCAGTTTTGCAAATTCTGCATTATTGAAATGTTGGATTTACTGGATTTTTTTTCAGCTTGGTGATGAAGTGCCTCAATTTGTCTGCTCTGTTCATGTAATTTAATTTTTATTGGATTTAATTAAACTAAACTGAATCACAGTCAGATAAACAGACCCTTACTGGAAGAAGAAAACACCCACTCTAATTCAGATAAACCTGCTGTTTTTTTGTTTTTTTTTAAACTTCAGCTGTAGTAAATAAACATGAGGTATAGAGCTGAAAGAAAAAGACACTTAATACAATAGTAATTAAGAGCTGAGGACACATTTGCTAAAAGTGATTTGCGGTGGAGAAGTGGTGATAGTCACATTTCATAAAGGATTGCCATTTTTTATGTCCTACACAGGGTTATAACATTTATTTTCACTGGTAAAACAAAGTTAACTTTAATGATTAGAACATAATTGTAATGTGTGTTTACACTAAAATGCTACCAGGGTAAAACCTTCATTGCTCTCATCTATAACAAAAAAACCCCTCATGAAATAGTATCATCTAACTGTAAAGCAGCATATATTGCATTATGACAAAAACTAGTATCACATTTAATACCAATATTGTCTTCATGGAATTTATTTGATCAACTATGTGTTAATCCAGGTAATGCATTTAAGTGATTTTCTGTCCGTCTCTGTGTGTGATGGCAGGTACGTCCACCAGCTCTACATCCTGGTCAACTGTTTCCTCAGACCTCTGAGGATGGCCGCCAGCTCCAAGAAACCCCCCATCAGCCACGACGATGTCAGCAGCATCTTCCTCAACAGGTGTGTATGCGTGCAAATGTGTGTAATTAATCAACATGTTCGGCCCATTTTTGATTCTAAATGAGTGTTAATTATGCAGGAGGCACCAGCAGAGATTTTTCTTTTCACTCTGTGTTTACTGTGTGTCTTCAGCGAGACCATCATGTTCCTACATGAGATTTTCCATCAAGGCTTGAAGGCGAGGATAGCCAACTGGCCAACTCTGGTGCTGGGTAAGCTGTTACTTGACCTCACACTATGTGTAAAACACACAAACACACACACACAGACTGTCTGCAGCCACCCAGTTACATCAAGGTCAGGTTTTCAGTGGTTTGTCTCACATTCAGACGTCAGCCTTGACGTCTTACTGCCCTATTCAGCCACACGCGCATCATCCTATCTCAGTCTGCAACAAGCACGCTCATTGTCTTGACAGACAATGACCGCCCGGACCAGAAGGCATCCCATCATTTCACCTCCTAAAACAAACCCCCCTCCTCAACAGATAAGCATCACCTAGGAGACAGACTGCTGAAAGACGTGGCAGCAAATTACTTGTGACAAATTCAAAAAGGAAAGGGTCTACTGATTAAACCGCCCTTATCTGACTCTTTTCTGCAGGCTGACGCAGAATGTAGAGTTTTGATCGACAATATGTTTCATATCAAACTAATTTCTGTTGTATTTGATAACGGATTCTTTGTTTTCCTTTACTCTTGTTAAAATATTTAGTGTCCAACAAAATATCCTTCTAACCTTCACAGATTTACACAAATGTATATAGGTATCAATTTGTTTGATCAGTGTTTCCCTTGATTTTCTGTGGAAGCCTGATTATATTTCTTTCATTCTTTGAACCCACCGAACCCCAAACAGTTTCTGGGTGTTTTTTTGTTGTTGCTTCTGTTCTATTTTTGCTGACTGTGGGCTCATTTTTCATTGCAACATAAAGTCTTGCACCTCTATGAAACAGCACAACCATGGCCAGAAGCAGAGAGACCTCAAAAATCTCTTATGTGCAGGATTATAAAGTTAGAATGCCATAATCCATAAAAAAAAAAAAAAAACTAAAGTTACATTTGTTTGATTATTTATTTTGCAAAAAGTTTTAAAAACTGGGATTGACATGTAGCTACAAGTGCCCACAGGTGTTACCAATACTGGAAAAAATGGTAGCTCCACATACTTAAACATAGACATTGTACTAGTTATATTTTATTTAAAATTTTCAGTCCATTTCAGCTGAAAAGTCTCAGAATTTTTGTTCCATGACTGTTGGTGATAGCTGAGTCATTACTAGTTTCTCGGTTGTTCTAAGGAACACAGATTTTTAGATTTTTATAGGATTTGGATACTGGAGAGACTTTATTTTTAGTATTTTTTAAAAATGTTACATGTGGAATAAAGTTATTTTTTAAAATAAAATTTCAAATGTTATAGCTTCAATTTAGTTCATTTTTGGAACTGCATGCCATATGTGAGTAGAAAGTAAAAAATCTGATGCTTCTTTCTGTTTTTAGTGTTTCTGGCTGATTAATGGCGGTCACTTTGGCATTTCTTAAAAAGATAACATCCTTTCAAACCCCGCTATGAGTTTTGGGGTTCAGACGGTTAAGGGTATAAATACAGTTTCATATAAATGTTCAAATTTGGGTTACTTCATTCATAGAGAAGACTTCTCAGGAAATCCAGTGATTGTGGTACACTGGTGATTTGCATGTGACCAAAAGAAAAATCCACATGATTAGTAAAGACAATAGGATGCAGCCACTCCCTGGATGAAGTAGTGTTTTCTGAATTGATGTTCGTCACTTATATAATCTTTTCGTGTAACATTCCCTTGGATACATCTCCTTCCATAACCTCATTTCTTGTAAGTGGACTATTTTGGAGCTGACATGACATTAATTCATATTAGGAAATCCTTTTCTTTTTTCCATTACTTTTTTTTTTTTTACCTTTGCCATGTGGACTCACTGTGAAAGAAGCCATACAGTGAGCTCAGCACATTTCCAATGAAGGTTCAAGACAGCAGCTGGCCTTTGAAGTTTTTATTGGAACCAACTGTCAAACTGTAAACGGACACCATAATCAGCATTAGATACAAAAATGACACACCGTCCCTTAACTAAGGCAGGAAGCGTCACTGGTGTAAGATCATGATTAAGTCCCCATAAGAAGTATTTAATGTAATAAACACGGACACAGAGTACACAAAGTAAAAAGAGTGAAATATCACAGTTAGTCCAACAGTAAGGATATTGTATGAGCAACACATTATCCAGCTAGTTTGGTTTGCACTAAACTGATCACAAAACAACTAAATTCCATCAATCATAAAGCAGCTATAATAAAAAAAAACAGCAGCTGATTTTGTTTCAACAACAACAATTGGGAAACGCATAACAGATGCTGAGGCTGCACGGTGGCTTGGTTGTTAGCACCGTTGCCTCACAGCTAGAAGATCCCTGGTTTGCGTCCCGGTTAAGACACCTGGGATCTTTCTGTGTGGAGTTTGCATGTTCTCCCTGTGCAGTGTGGGTTTTCACCAGGTACTCTGGCTTCCTCCCACAGTCCATAAACATGCTGAGGTTAATTGATTATTCTAAATTGTCCATAGGTGTGAATGAGAGTGTGCTTGGTTGTCTGTCTCTATGAGTAGCCCTGTGATAGACTGGCAACCTGTCCAGGGTGTCCCCTGCCTTCGCCCGAGTCGGCTGGGATAGGTTCCAGCCCCCCCGCGACCCTATAGAGGATCAAGCGGTGTATAGATAATGGATGGATGGATGCTTGTCAATATTTGCTTGGTTACATGTTAAATCAACAACAGCTAAACTGTAACCACGGCAATGGAAGTGGTTTTCTTTAGCAACAGAATCTTTAATTGAAATCCTCTGCTAGTGGAGGAATACATGGGAACTGCATGTTGGACCTTTGCCCCTATGTTAATTACATACTGTATATGTGTGTGTGTTTTTTTCTGTAGCTGACCTGTTTGACATCCTGCTGCCGATGTTAAACATCTACCAGGAGTTTGTGCGTAACCACCAGTACAGCCTGCAGGTTCTGGCCAACTGTAAGCAGAACAGAGACTTTGACAAGCTGCTGAAACAATATGAGTCCAACGCTGCCTGTGAGGGAAGGATGCTCGAGACCTTCCTCACATACCCCATGTTCCAGGTCGATCAACTAACCCCACTGCAAACTATGTTTCTATGTCAATTCTTGCCTTCATCTATTGTTGCCAAGTAAAATTTTTAATTGTTTATTTTTTCTCCAAAACAGATTCCTCGTTATATCATCACCTTGCATGAATTACTGGCCCACACGCCTCATGAACACGTGGAGCGCAAGAGTCTTGAATTCGCCAAGTCCAAATTAGAGGAATTGTCCAGGTAAATGTCAGAATGGTCAGTTTTTACGATGCGTCTCGATACCGAACTAACTTGTGTGTTTTTGTGTACATCCAGAGTGATGCATGACGAGGTGAGTGACACAGAAAACATTCGGAAGAACCTGGCAATAGAGAGGATGATAGTGGAGGGATGCGACATCCTGCTGGACACCAGCCAGACTTTCGTCAGACAGGGTGAGTCTTCATCAGTGCACAGCAAATCCCAACTACAAACTGCAAACCTTTGGAGGCTCACTGGACAGTCAACTGCCTGCTATCGTGTGATCAGTGGTGGAGCAGATCACTGAATCATGACATTAGCTACAGTAATACTTTCTACAAGGGGAAGGTTTTGCTCCCTCAGCTTTTACAGTTTAAATTCGACTCTACAAAGCTACCATAAAAAAGAAAAAAAAAACAACTGACATATTAGCAAAAAAGTCTCAATGAATTACTGAAAATGAAGTATTACACCCTATATGCTGTTTAATCACACCTCACCGCCTTTACAAGTTCTCACCTTTTCATGGTGTAAATAATGTTTTGCCTGTCATCCCAGGTATATGCTATATTCTTAGAGTCATGATGCCAGACAAAAAAATCTGTCTAACTGAACAAATAAAGCCAGTCTTCATCACTTTTATATAAGATGTGCTGCATAAACTTCATTTCATTTGTTGTCTTTAAAGCAGATTCTATATCTCATATTGCAAAGTTCTATTGAAATGTTTTATCAGAAATACAATAATCCACATCTGCACTTGTGTTTACAAAGAGGTGTTCTATAATTATTAGATTGTGCATAAATCTAATAAGCACAGCTTTCTCCTGTTTCAGATTAATCTGATTTATCAAACTTACTCAGACACAAAAACTCAGATTCAGTTTCCCACTTTAGTGTTATTGAGTGATAATATCTGTGAGTGAGTAAAACAAATGGCAAGTTGCCCTGCAGAACAGACTGTGATGTTCCTGCTGTAGCTGAGTAACAGTACAGAAGATGACACAGTGTTGACAGCGTGTGACTTCTACCGATCCAAGGTCCCGTCTGTTTTTTTAAATCCAAAAGAACAGACAACATTTTGCCAGTAGACCTGCTACTTTTAATGATTTCCTCCTTTAAAAAAAAAATCTCATTGCTCTGCCAGTTCAACACAGCAAGAGCATGTGTGCAGAAATGTAACCTTTTTACAGACACGTTTGCCCCCCTGCGAATGCTCAGTAAACACAGCTTAATGTCGGCTTAATGAAATGAAATGTAATCACTCCTGCTCCACAGGCTCTCTGATCCAGCTGCCATCGGTGGAGCGAGGGAAGCTGAGTAAGGTCCGCCTGGGCTCTCTGTCTCTGAAGAAGGAAGGGGAACGACAGTGTTTTCTCTTCACCAAACACTTCCTTGTCTGCACACGCAGCTCAGGGGGGAAACTACACCTTCTTAAGGTATGAACACTGTTACCTGTTTGCTGCAACTTTTTCTCAATGAAGAAACTCATTTTGTAAATCAATGGCACCTTTAATCCATATCCATGCATACTTTTTCTTGCAGCAAGGTGGAGTTTTGTCCCTAATTGACTGCACACTGATTGAGGAACCAGATGCCAATGACGAGGAGTGTAAGTTTATTACCTCTATGACGTGCTGTGTTCACGCTGTCGACACATGGACGCCTCTTATTGGCTCATTTAGGCTCTTCGCCTCTCATGGAGGTTAATTAGGTGTCAGGCGATAAGAGTCCGGAAATGACTTCCCTTTAAATATCAGATGCTCACCCCTTTAAATGTCAGGTTTTGATCTTTTAACATTACAGGGCCATTAATTTTTTTTTCACAAGGCTTCCTTTTGCACATACGTAGACTGATGAAACATCCACGCAGATACAAGACAGTCACATGCATGTGCACACCTGCCTTCACTTTTACACTTAAGCCTCAGGGGTGCATAGAGGGAAGATAGCAGGTCTGCCTAATTAACCCTCTGTGCGTGCATGAGTGTGTGTATGTGCACTTTTGTGTGTGCACAAACATTTTTTTTTTTTATCATTAAATGGTCTATTGTGCTGTACAAATCTCCTCCTCTATCTCACAGCTAAGGCCGGGGGTCAGGTGTTTGGTCAACTGGACTTTAAGCTGGTAGTGGAGCCGACAGACTTACCTTCATTCACTGTGGTGTTGCTGGCGCCGTCGCGGCAGGAGAAGGCTGCGTGGACCAGCGATATTAGCCAGGTAATACACAAATCCTACAAATGCACAGCCAGACAAACACAGAATAACAAGAACCTCCAAATAGCGAGGGCACGTCTCCGCTGGGCATTGAGAAGGCTTAGTGATAAGTAAACACAGACTGTGGTGCAGCTCCCCAGGGCCGAGTTCAGTTCACCGCCTCAGTACTTCACAAACACCACACACAAGCACCGTACAAGCATGTCACACTAGATTTACTGTTGTCAGACAAAAACATACACTGACAGCTTTAAGTAGCTTCTTTTTCATATCAACAAAACTTTTGAAAAGCAATTTTCTAAATTTTTTTTAAATCATAAAGAAGCCAGAAGGTTTAATTCGGAGCTAATGTAGAAGATTTTTGCATTGACATGTTTTATAGTGTGGCAGATTTCACCAATTATCTGCTTTAAATCCTCCAACTTAAACACATAAAAAATGCAAATATTCTCACTTTCCCTCTCATGTTCTTTAATTCTCTTATCACTTGTCTCCCTATTATCTCTGCAGTGCATTGATAATATCCGCTGTAATGGCTTGATGACCAGTGTATTTGAGGAAAACTCTAAAGTCACCGTGCCTCACATGATCAAGTAAGTATTTCTGTTTGTGTAAAGAGGAACCCTCATCCCTTCATGCCACGCACGTGTTGCAAAACCTAATTTTGTAGCATACCCGGGTGAAAATATTACAGTTGTGTTGATTTATAGTAAACTGTTACGTATTATGCTTTTTTTCTTTTAATTTATGCTGTTTCTGCTTGACAGTATTCTCTTATTTTATCCTCCTTCTTTGAAATATGTGGGTTTTCGTATTAATTTCTCTCTTACGTGGCTGTTTTTGGCTCAGACATTTTTCCTCGCTTAGCGGCCCAGCAGTCACCCATGCTCGGTTGTGTGTTTGTGTACGTGTGTACTTGTGTGTCCATCAGATCCGATGTGCGTCTCCATAAAGATGATGTTGACATTTGCTTCAGCAAGACGCTCAACTCCTGCAAGGTCCCCCAGATCCGTTACGCCAGCGTGGAGCGGCTGCTGGAGAGGCTGACCGACCTGCGCTTCCTCTCCATAGACTTCCTCAACACCTTCCTGCACACATACAGGATCTTCACCACAGCAACCGTGGTCATGGACAAACTGGCTGACATCTACAAGAAGCCCTTCTCCTCCATACCAATCAGGTCCTAACAATCATACATGCAAACATGCATTCACAAACACATAAAGAGGGCAGACAGAAATCACTCAAAGGAGTAATGGCACCTCATAAATCTGCAGAAAAGGCACCTTTACTGGTTTGGTTAATATTTTTATTAACATGTGCAAATTTGTTTGTGCCAGTTTTGTGTTTGTATGTCCATATTGACACAATGACGTATATTGGTGGGTGAGTTTTATTAGCTTTTACTAGCTTTTTAAAAAAAAATCTGTGAATGATTTTGTCAGTTGTGGGTCAGTGTTTTGGACTCTGCCAGCAGCTTCCACTTCTGTCCACAAGGTTAAACACATACTGACTGAAATACATACCAGCCTGTGTTTGGACGCCAACAGCACAGATGCTTCAACAAAGTTTTTGGCACAGTCATAGGAATATACTGTGTGTTAGATGAGGCGTTCCTCTCTCTCTCTCTCTCTACTTTTCTCATACTCTCTCTCTCATATTAGGTCCTTGGCTCCATCAGAACTGTGTGTTTGTATTCCTTCCACAGCTTTACTCAACTTAGCTTTTTAACAGGAAAAGCTTTTCCTGTTCCTCTGCCCAAGGGCAAATTGGCATGTAAAGACTAACTCAACTCGGCTTGTGGCTGGCTTCACTGGAAGAAAGGTCCAGGGACCAGAGGTGTGCAGGAAGGGTAGTGATGGGAGTCTGTGGAGCAAGTCTGCTTTCTAATATCTTTACTTTTTGGATTTTTCTCTCCTTCATTCTCCAGAGAGACTGTATAAAATGCAGCTTATAAAGAGGACATCGTTTACTGTAGGACAATGCTTTCTTTATTATATCAATGCTTTTTAGTCATGCTAGTAGTATACCTGAATTTAAGTTTATTGTAAGGATATCCCCTTGAGATGTAGCATCTCATTTTCAATCTATTGAATTTGAATTTATATTATACCTTTAGTTCCACACCGAAATAATGCAACAACTATTAGATAGATTGCCACGAAAATTCATATCTCCCAGAGGATGATTTCTAATGACATCATTTATTCCTTAGCTTTTAATTTCATTCCATCATCAAGTTAAATATTGATTTCAGGAGATGTTTGTCACACGTACACCACAGCATTGTAGGTGGATAATGGTGCAGCGCCCATGGACCAGGTAGGGTTAAGGGCCTTGCTCAAGGGACCAACAATGGCAGTTTTGGGGATTGAACTTCCAACCTTCTGATCAGTAGGCCAGAGCCTTAACCACTGAACCATCATTGCCCCAGCACTTTACTTCATGACTAAATACCTGCAAAACTACTAATATTCCATCAACCTCAGCTTTAGTTTAAACATCTTTAGGGCTACTTAACAAATGTCTGTGTAGAAGAGCTTCAGTAGAAGGCAACTGGACTTCTCTTTTTGGGTTCCTGAAGATGTTTCACCTCTCATCCAAGAGGTGTCTTCATTTCTAACTGACTTAGATGGGGAGTCTTAACAAGCTAGACGCTCGCCAAAATCAATGGATATAACGTGATGACCACCACACAACCAAATGTCGGTAGAGTTTGTCATTGTTACAGCATGTGAATCTATCAGTATACTTAAGCTGAATATTTAGTTACTGTGTAGGTTTACATTAGGCTACATAATTAACACTTGCAGTAATTTATTTGCTAAATGACAAACAGGCAATTCCCACGCCACTGCTCCTGAGAATTAAATATTGTTTAAACCTTGTTTTATACACTAATCAGCCACAACATTATGACCACTGACAGGTGAAGTGAATAACATTGATCATATTGGTACTATGTGGTGTTCTGCTGGAAAACCTTAGATTCTGGCATCCGTGTTGATGAGACTTAGACACCCAAATAAACATTGACCCAGAACAAGCACACTCCCTCATGCAAATGGAAATCCCAAATGTCACTGGCCTACCCCCGCAGGAAAATGCACCCAACCACATGGCAAAAACATCGATCAATCAGGAACATCTTGAGGAACATGACAATGGCCCAAGATGTTGATTTGACCTCCAAACTTCCTAGACCCCATTCTGATCAAGCATCAACAGGATGCAGTGGAACAAGTTTGATTGACAGAGGCCCCACTACACAATCCAGATTACCCAAAGGATCCACTGCCAACGTCCTGGTGCCAGACCCCATAGGACACCCTGGGAGGTCCTCTTGTCCATGCCCAATGGTTCAGAGCATTTTTGACCACATAAGGGGGACCAACACAATATTAGGCAGGTGGTCATAATATTATGCCTGATCAGTGTATTTCATGGTTATTTCATAATTTTGTACATTATATCTTTTAGAATTTATCTTGCATGTAATCATTTTCCATTATTTCTTTCTCTCTTTCACTTAACATTCCTTGTTAAATATTGTAGTACTGCAGTTTCCACTCTGTCACATGATATACTCAAAATGCCCCCTCAAGGTACCCCTTTGGCGAGTTCAAATGCCCCCTTAGTTTTCATATTTTGCTAGACTGAAGAGGTGACTCCCCCATTTCATTTTTGCCTCTGCTTCTTAGAGACTCTGCGTATCACCGTTATGGAGACATACATGCATAAACACATGTAGACAGACAGAAATTCAGCTCTCAGTTCTTGTTTTGTGCTAGATTTTCCTCCCACGTGGTCGCGTACCAACATCTGGTAGATTGAACATGCCACCGTTCTCTGATTCAGACAGATTCTCCCTTTTTCCTCGAACACCTTTCCCCTTCTCAGAGATTCATTTACCATCCCTCCATCATCCTCCCTCAAACCATCTTTTATCTCTGTCACATCTTCTACTTGCACTGTCACGTCTAAACCCAGTTGTCACAACCATCCATGTGATCATTTTTTGTGTCATCCATCTCCCTTTGTCTCTTCATGCAACTACAGGGCGCAGTACCACTCATTTGACCGTCTGTCCATCTCATCCATCTGTCCTGACTACAGTCTGAAGATCAAGAAGATAGCCATGGATCAGTCCAAGTAACCGACTCTTCTCTTCTCTCTCTGCCCTCCTTCTTACTGTCTCTGTCCTACTTTTCCTGCCTGTTCTTCTTCTTCCTCTGGTCTTGGTCTGATACTTAACTGATGCATGACTTTGCCTTTACTCTGCCTGTATATGAACAACTCAGAGGCTTGTAATTCCACCTGGATGAAGCATTTTCAGATTGATGATATGTAGACAGGAATGTCTTAAATCAGCAGCTGATCTGTAGCATGTTTTGTCACTGGAGCACAAATTCCTTGAGGCTGTTTCTTCCTCTCGGGTGCCATATTGATCCCTTTTTGTTACTCGGCTTTATATCCGTCTCTTGAGCATCTTCTGCTGCCTGCATCCTCTCCTCCTGCTGCTTGCCTCAGAGTTCTTCAGCATTCCTCTTCACCGGTTTTCATGTATATCTCCTTCCTCTCTCTATCTTTAATTTCCCCTCTTTCTATGTGGGATGCAATTTGCTCCTCTATTTCCTCCTGAATAAGAGACTTGTGTGAATAAATGATGGCTGTGTTTATCTCTGCATGATTAGTCTCCACCCGTTGCAGCTCTGTACACACGGCTCTCGGAGCAGTGTTAATGTCATCGCGGAATTGATAACCAAAATGCTTGTTGATTAAAGCTTTCACACTTCCATTGCCTGGTAAATAAGGCATTTAAGTGATACAAATGTAATCTGCAACAAAAGATTGATGTTTATTTTTCTATGCTAGTCTATGAAATGGGTAAATTTGTGTTGGCTGTGATGTTGCTGTTTTTTGGCACATAATCAGGTGCTAAAATAATAGGAGCAACTTTGAGCTTTAAGGGTGTTTGAAGGTGTTCATATCCATATTTGGTGGACAGTTTAATCCCTTTTATGCCAAGCCCCTCAATTTTAGGAGAGGGCAGTGATTCTAAAAATGAGAGAAGGAATTTTTTTTTAGGGCAAAGTCAGTCATCTTACCTCTAAGCTCATTTTTAACTGGCTAAAAAACAGACTGGAGGCAAAAAGCACCTAATAAAGTTGAAAAATAGTATAATTGGTTCAAACATTCATTTTGTGTTGTGTTTACCTCATTTGATGAACATGAGCACAATATTTTCTCTCTTTTATGCTCTGTTTCTGTCACCATTAAGTGAGAGAAATATCAGGCTCTGAAGCTAATACATTTTACAGCTTGTCGATCAGCTAACTTTGCCAAGCAAAGGCCAGAGCCAGGGCTGGCCAGGATAGTGCACAGTGGATTCGTCAGAGCTTCTTCATTGAAAAAAGCTGCCTGAAATGAACACCAGTAAAATTTCAGGCCATTAAAATGAAAACAGATGCCTGATAGATGCCATAAAGCTTTGTTCAGCTAAGTGGAACAGCATTTCAATGGTGATTATTTGTGGTTTTATAATAATTAGACCAACTTTAAGTTTATATTAACCTGTCGAGCTGCTTACCGTTCATGAACCTGTGGAACCGTGTATACAAAGGTATAAAATCCCACACCGTTCATCTGACATGGATGTAAACATCCTGAAATTAAAGCCGACAGTCACCAGGGAAACCTCAGAGATGTTTTATTTCCAGCTCTGTGTGCTCGAGTGCAGACGTATCACAATGGAAATTGTGTCACTGTTCTAATACCTTCTGACTGCACTGTATGTGCCCACTCATTTTAAGTCACTCTGAATAACTACAATAGCTAAACACCCCAAATTCAGCTCAGAGCCTCGAGCTCACAGAGTACTCTGTGAAATCCTTATTTCTTCCCGTAGCCGCTATTTTCTTCTTCGTGAACACACTTGATGTTATTGTATTCTCACCCTAAAATTAGACATTTATCTCCAACACAGGAAATCTACCTGACAAAATCCATTTGCTAATGAAGCTTTTATCGTTTTGGGATAGAGACAAGCAAGCTCTTGTTTTAAGCCGCTGCAATTATGTGTTTCTTTTTCATTCTTCTCTCTTTTTCCCTGAAATCTTTCTTTATTGCTTTTTTAATATCCTATTATTTTACTAACATATTGCTGTTTTTCTTCCTTTCAGGTCCTTGGAGTTGTTTTTTGCCACCAATCAGAACAACAGAAGTGGTGAGCACAGCAATGACAAATCTCCTCGTCTCTGCCGCAAGTTCTCCTCTCCCCCCCCTCTGTCCATCTCGTCCCGTACCTCCTCCCCCGTCCGAGCTCGGAAGCTCTCCCTCCACTCCCCCATCACTGCCAGGGTGGGAGGCCTCGACCTCACCAGTCCTCTGTCCAACTCCGGCGTCATCCACAACACTTCCCAGTCTGCTGCCAGCAGCCCCACATCTGCCCACACCCCCCAGACTCCAACGCCTCAGACCCCGACCCCAACCACCTCCTCTCCTC
>OMNN01007012.1:5663-23145 GCA_900302755.1 Chromis chromis
GCAAGGCAATGTAGCAGGACCACCAGGTCTCCAGAGGAATCCATGTAAATGTCATATTTTGACTTTCTTATGAAAAGGTTTTCTCCAATAAATTGCAATGAAACCTGAAGGAACAAAATGGTCCCTCTCAGAGCTTGTTTAGTCAGTGAAGAATGGTCAGGCAAAGCAAACGTTTTAAATCACCTTTTAGACCAATTTACTGTTCTACAAACCCCAACCATACCCATAACCCCTAACCATGACCATGTCTATGGCTACATTTGGACTAAAGGGAGAAGTGGACGACTTTTTTGCTTACATGCGTCTCAGATCTGTTTTTCTCATAAAGGTGTGAACAGCACAATTCATATGGAGTCTGATCTTTTCAATTCTGATTTTTAGCCACTACCATATGTGGTGCTAAATCAGACAGATCAGATTTTTTTTTGTCATGTCATCTTCATTACAATTGTGGGAGTGACGCTGGTGGGAATCGATCACTGACCACAAACATGGAAGACAGCTGTGATGTACATAATCACTCGCAGGATAGTGACAGAAGTACTTGGAGCAATGCTTCTTACAAATTATCTGGCTTCCTTTGCACAGGGATTTATAAATGCAATGGTAAGCTTCAGTGGCATCATGTTTACTTCTGTCCAACAACATGCTGCATGAGACATCTTGTACTTTTCCCCATGCGGGTCAGTTCTGTATGTGATCTGATGTCTTCTGCATTTCAAAAAATAAAACACCCAAACAAAAAATCATGTCTAAGAATTAAATCCCTAAAAAGGTAGAAGTTTATCTTTTTAAAATCTCAACATTCTGTGCTGCCCTCAGGTCTACATGAAGGCTGTTCCAGAGATGTGGACTATACAAAACACTACCTCACCATTGGCTTTTGTTCTGACTTTGGATGTAATTAAAGGGCCACTACCAGAAGACCTGAGGGTTCTTGGAGGTTTAAAACAAATCCAATAAATAGGTAGGACCAAGACTATTAAGAGTTTTACACACCAATAAAAGGATCTTAAAATCAATTCTGTAACAGATGGGCAGCCAGTGCAGAGACTTTAAAGTTGTTGTGATGTGTTCTCTCCTCCTGGTCTTAGTCAGCACACGTGCAGCTGAGTTTTGAAGCAGTTGTAATTGAGTTATATTCTTCTTTGGGAGACCAAACAGGAGGGCATTACAACAGTCAGTCCTGCAGTTAATTAAAGCATGTAGCAGTGTCTCTGTATTGGATAGTGAGAGAAATGGTTGCAATGTATTCCAGATGATAAAATTGTATTCTTATTTAACTTTATAGGTAGGTAGGTACTTTATTGATCCCGAGGGAAATTAAAGTAACCAGCAGCATATTAAACATACAGAATATCCAGAAATACGAGAAAAAATAAAAGAGAACTGTGATGAAGACTTTAGCTTTGATCTGACTGTGTTGTAGAAAGTTCCCTGCCATCCATAAGTTGGCATCTAAAATACAACTAAAAATACCCAGCTGAGACTGAAAACACACAAACAGCAGGAGAGCCACATGTTTTTTTTTTTTTTAAAGAATATAGTGATTTACCAATGTGATTTACATGCATTTAATATAGCAAGACTTTAGGAGTGACTCAGCTGTAATGAAAACATGTTAAATATGCAGCCAAACAGAATATGAGTACAGAAAGGTCAACAAAAGTTACATTTTAAATGGCACATTATAAAGCTTAAAGTTTCAACAGACTCTACTACACTGTGGGGAGTCCCGCAACTAACTTCTTGGTACCCTGAAGTTTTCCGTATGAAGTTTGTTGATGTTGTGGGGCAGTTTCTAGCTAATTTCTAGCTATATCCAGTCAGCCTGCAAAACTGCAAATGCCTCAATCCACAGTTTAAAATGCAACCAGAATTCAGTTAGGACACAAAAAAAACAGACCAGTCTTCTTTGGAACTGTATCCATAAGCAGACTTTTTTTTTTTTTCAGGGCTCAGTTTCACATCGAGTACTATCATTCAATTGCAATTCCTTGTGTCCCTGAGGATACTGGTGTGACTTACATTAATATCTGACAGTTCTGCAGCTCACACATTATATCCAATACATGAGATAGTGTGTCCTTTATGCAGGGAGGGAAGAAAGTGAGGATGCAGATGCTAAAGTTTTGGGTGGGTGTTGGTTTTGGTGCAAGAGACCAACTTGGTTTATTGTGTACACTGCAGATATTGCAGGGGAAAAAAGCATTAAATATTGAGAATTACACTGATATCAGCATCCCTCTGTGCTAGTATATGTTGAAGAACAAAAATTAAGAATGTATGTAATAAAATGTGTCCCAGCCCAGATCAGCAATTAAAATGTTGATATTTAAAACATATTTTTTACTATGTTAACTTATATCTAGATTAATCATACTTTGTTGATATAGTGGGACTAACTAAAACATTAGCTTATAGGAAAATGTCGCCACCCACTTGTTTCCACACCCATATGTTCCAGTGTGCTTTATCAATGTCATACTGATACTGCTTATATTTATTTCATCCTTATTATTATTCGTATAGTGGGAAAACCTACGGCTCTCATATTCTATGCATGAAAAATCTGCATTACGGAGCACACAGTTTTAGAAATTCTCCCACACGATCCTTGATGAGTGCCAGACAGCTAAAATAAAGCTGATAACTGCGGCTGCATTATGCTGGGTCACACTGGTTAAACACAAGAGGAAGCCACAGCCAGACGCCAGAAGGGAGCGTCATCTAATGTGGGATGAGTTTAGTGCCATCAGCCGAAGAGGGACACAAAGAGAAGAGTAAAGATTGAGGTGAACACTCCTATTCAAGCGCTGCTGAATCTTTGACCACATCTGTATTGATTTAGTTCGTTGATAGTTGCAGTGAGACAGTTGATAGATAGTGAAGGATACACTTCATTAGCACAGAGCGCCTCCTTACCAGCCACCTCCTAATTCTCTGCTGCTTTTTGTGTGGCCCCGTCAATAAGTGCGCCATCACAAGAGAACAAGGCCCAGTTCACCCTGACTTCTCTCTATTCACTTCATCCAACAATGAAGAGATAAGTCATGATACTGTAGGGGAAACGGAGATGGGGGAAGGAAGATTAAAGAGGCTCTGCAAGCTACCGAGGGGAGCTCACTTTGGATTCCAATGTAGCTCTGCAACCAGTCCTCCAAGCAAGAATCTTTTAACTCACCGAAGCTTTCTATTGAAGATTGATTGTTCGAGAAATATAAGCAACATTAAAGACTTCCCTTGGTCTTTCATGTACATTTATCAATATGAAATGAATTTAGATATTAAAGTAAGCATTTGGTATGAAATCAAGTGCTTCTATGCCCTAAAGTCATCACCTCAAAGCCTTAAAAATTCTACGTATGCATTACCGTTTAGGTATTTATTTACCCAAAGAAAAGCAAACTATTTCATTTCGCAACTGATGCTCAGCTCAGCCACTGGAAGCTGACCAGAGCTGACCAGAGCAACAATGTACAGCTAATTTCACAGAAACAGTTGGGCTTTTCAATGCATTTCTCAAGTGCACTTCAGTACCATCTGCTGAGGAAATGTAGAGAATTGCGTATTTGCATTTTCGCCTCCCATATTTTCCCAGGCAGTCCAGGGATTTCAACTGGTGGCCTTCCAGCCATGAGCTTGCCTGACATATCGACCAAAAAGGACACATGTGCACTCACAGGCATGTGAAAACTTCACAAAAACCATTCAACTGAAGTGTGGAATGTCAACAAAACCATTCAGTTTGCTTTGTGTATGAGAATGAGCAAATCTGCCCCCAAGCATCAAACAGCAAAGAGACAGGAAATCAGTCCAGCTGTTCATTTTCTTTCACCCTGTTCCACCCCAAGAGACAGTCTCTGTTGCTAATGGAGCACAGCAAAGGTTAGACTCACTGGTGAGCAGAACAGAGCCACATGTGGTGTGACCTCTGACTCACCTCAGCAAATCCATTGCAAATACCGCTGTCTCTTCTGTTACACTCAAATGATCCAGCACTTTATCCACAGCGGCGTGCATCCTTAAAGGCTAAATATCACAGCATAAAACTTGCAGATGGATCCCGTGAGAGTTTTACTGATGCTACCATCTATGCATGAACTGCTGATCTACACAGAAAAAAAAAGTTCTGGTTTATGCAGGAGTTTATTCATGAAGGTGGTGAGGTATTTGTACGCTTTTGTGCATGTGTGAGTTTGCACACACATGGTAATGCATGCTTTTTTGTATTTTCATAGATTTGCATCTCATTGATGTCATTTCCATCATCCTGCATGTGTTTTTGCACTGATTCCTGACACAGTTCAACATTATGTATTCAGGATTAAGAGCAAAATACCCTCAAAATAATGTTTTGTTGTTTTTAGGGTTTTTTTAAGGGCCAGGGGCTGGTTGATGGAAAAATTGGTCACACATCACTAACTTTCTTTTTGTCATTATTTATCGCTGCCATCCTGCCTCAGCACCATCCACCATGAATAAATCAAACCTCTGTGTCTCGTTGCCTTCATGTAATAATGCACTTTTTGACATGATTGCTCTATTTAAACTTCCAAGATGTTATTTTTCTACATTTCCTTGTGTGTAATTTCCTTCTTTCACTGTCCTGGTATTCACTCATTATCTTTCAATTGAGATGTAAATGAAGTCTGGTGACTTATAGCTGAAGCTCCATTAAGAAACAAGCATAATCAATGATAATAATAATAAAAGCAGTTGCAAATGTACAGCTTGTTTTCTACAAAAGGGACAAAAGAGCTTTTAGTTTATTTCAGGACAAGATGATGTGTACATTTTGTAAAAACTTTTGCATGATTGAGTCACACATAAAAGATGCATGTAACCCTTTTGGTTGTAAGCAGCTTTTACTCATTAGTCTTACTAATTGCACTCCCATGTTTTCCCGAAAGAAGGTGTAATGCAATTACATTCATTACAAACACTAATTTTACTTGCTCCTTTCCTCAAGAGGCAATTCATGGTCATAAAGTCTGTCAAATGTGATCCAAGATTACAAAACACTAAACTGAAAAGCAATTTATCTGTTATCGAAGCAAGTCTACAGCACACTTTCTGCGATCATACATCAGCTCAAACCCTTCAGACCATTTAGACGATCCGAAGGTAAATAGTAAAGAACCTTTTCTCATAATTAATGCCCCTTCTGGGTGTATAATTGGTTTGTACTTCTATTTGCGGTTGGTTGTTTAATGGCACTCATAGATTGAAGGTCACAGTTCACGTATCACATTCCATCACTGCAACTAAAATGAAAGAGGCTATGGTAAAAAAAAAATTCCATTTGACTGAGATCCTTTTTTAAACAGAAAAAAATACCACCTTTCCTCACAAACATGTGAGTGTCAACCTGAAAATGAATATCAAATAGTGTAATTTGGAAATTCCTGTGTTGTAAGTTAAAATACTTTCCTGTTTCAAGGTGCTGCAGAGTTGTTTTGAAAGTCATGTTGTTAACATCTTGTAAAACATTGAAATTCAAAAGATTTTTGGAGTCTGCATAATTTTGTGAGAAAAAAAAAAAGATTGCAGTGGTCCATTCTACTGCACTGCACTCCTTCAACAGCCCCACTAATAGAACTACATGGAGCCTAAGGCACTTTTCACCCACTCGTTCTTTCTTTCCCTCTTTCTTGTGTGTTCTGCTGTATAATAGATTTTCCACTTTACATGCAGACGAACACACCACATTCACAGAAACACATGCACATATGTAGTGTTGTGTGAATAAGTGTTGAAATGTACTGCAGAGAGTGTGAATTGACAGCAGCCACTGAATGCTGTTTTGTATTCAGAGACTGTGATCCGATTGGCTTGTTTGGTTGATCCCTTTGACAGGCACTTATGTCCACTGACATCCCTGATGAGGAGAGGGACACTGAAGTGCACCAGTCTCTCTTGTCACAGTTTTGTTTTCAGTGTTATTTCCATTCAGTCTGGTTCTTGTGTTCCCATGCTCCCCTCTTGCGTCTTCAGACCAACCCCTCCCACATGCCCTGCTTTCTCGCCTGTTGCATCACCTGATTGTCCCCATCTCTTCTGCTCACCTCTTTCCACTCTGCTAATCAACCCCTGCAGTATACTACCCCCAGCTTACCACTACTCACCTGCCAGATTGCCTTAATGCCTTGTGCCCTAGCATTCCAGCATGCTGTTTATAACCTGGCTGTTTTTGATCTTAATCATGTTTTTAACCTTGTCCTTGTTTCTGGATTTTGTCTCAGCCTATTCCTCTGTACTTTAGGTGCCTGCATTTTTTTGTATGCTTATTTTTTTAAATTTAAGATTTTTAACATTTCATCTGCCTCTGAGTCAAGCTCTTGGGTCACATATTGAAAATAGGACAGTACTATCTGGTCTGAAATGGGCTTTACAGACACTGGATTCTACATGGAGGAGCTCACCTTGGAAAGACTGCATGCAGCCATTGAAGGCACCAGGGACAGTGAACCATCAAAGCATATGCTTTGATGGAGATCCAGCTAATCTCCAGAGGAGCTTGCAAGCATCTCTGTATTTACCATGCAACTTCCAATCTAAGCTTAGCTTGGGGTCCACTAGCCATAAGTCTCCTCTTGAGTTGACTAGACTCCAGTTTGTTTTCCAGTCGCCCAGCCACAATCCTGCCCCACTCACCTATTTTTGAGCTGGCTAGCCATCAGCTTGCTAACCTCCTGCTTGGTCCAGCTCCTAAGTTGAGTAACCTCAGGCCTCCTATTCCCCTGTTTGGTCCTGATCCTGAGTCAACTGATCTCTGATTTGCTAGCTTCATGCCTGATCCAGTTTCTGAGCCATTCAGCCTGTGGTCAGTACTCCTGGTGGTTACACTGGGGCTGCTTCACCTCCAGCCCATTTCTCAGTTTGTTAGCTTGCTAGCTTCATCCCAGCTAGCCATCAGCTTGTCATCCAGTCAGCTGGCACAGAATCTGACAGCTTCCTATCTATTACTGCCTCCAAACATTCCCCAGAGCCAGCTTTTTGGAAAGTCCACCAGAAAGAAACATGGTTTATGAAAATGCTGCACCTGGCCAATGTTGATCCTCACCAAGCTACAACGAGGCCCCACTGCCAAGTGCCCCAGATGATGTCTTACCTGTTCCTGAGTCTTAACCTGAGTCTATCAGCATTGGCCCAACTACTTGTCTTCAGCCTCTTGCCCGTCCCACATTCTGCCCTGAACTGGTTCTCCTGGGGGTCCTGCATTTGTCACCAGTCTTCTGCCCAGACCATGGAGAGGTTTTTCCATGATTACTGGATCGCTTGTTTGCTTTGATTTCAGGTTGTCGTCGTGAAAGGCTCCACCATTCTGTTTTGATCTGTTCCCATGCTCTCCAACTGCCAGGTCATCCCACCTGCTCTCCAATCACCTCACCATTTGAGGGAGGGAGGTGGTTCCATCATGGTTATTGTTTTCTGTCTTTCATACAGTCATTTATCCTCATCTGTTTTTGTGCCCCCATGATCCTCTGTCTTTCGTCTTCAGACCAACCACTCCCACCTGCACTGCTTTCCCGCCTGCTGCATCAAATAATCATCACTTCTCATATGAGAGATTGACTTAACCCCTTGTGCCTTAGTTTTCCAGTGTTGTGTTTCTAACCTGCTTTTGACCTTGCCTGTGTTTTTAGATCGTGCCTCAGCCCATTCCTCTGTACTTTGGTTGCGTGCTTGGATTTTTATTGTTACATTTTGAGTGTAAGATTCCTAACTGTTTATCTGCATTCAGTCTTGCTCCTGGATCTCTTTTTTTTTGAGAAATGTGACATCTCTGGCCTTGGCTATGTTACAGTGATTGGCCCCAGGTGTCTCCTTCTCTTGCCCCATTTCACTTTCTTGTTCTTTTTACAGAAAATGTTAATTGACCTCAATATGAACATTCATAAATCCTTCATAAAGCAGAAGCGAGTCCTTGCTAAGAGGCACTTATTTGAAATCTATCTTATTGCCACTGGTTGGTATGATGTGCAGTGTGTGCACAACACAGCCAACACAATCAATAATATCCAAACAATCTTCATCCAGGGTTTTGTGTGTACCAGCATGTTTGATTGCGTGCATGAATACATGTCTGTGTCTGACTTTGTGCCAATGTGTGTGCATTTTTCTGTGTGTGTGTGTGTTGTGTATGTGTATGTGTGTGTGTTTGTGTTTGCACGGAGGACCGTGAGAGCGTTCAATTGTCTCTCCCACCATGTTTGTTCTAACGCCATATTGGCTGCCATATGCAGTCAAGAAAGTTCAGCAGTGTACACAGGGGATCCTTACACATGAGGCCTATTTTAACATGAATACCTAAAGCAGAGAGTTGTTCCACCAGAAGTGTGGCCCAGATAAACTACATCCCCTGCTGGGACTAATTTTTTCTTGATTCATGATTGATAGTTGCAGAAAAGCAGTGCAACCCAGATACGGAAAGATGGGACTGACTGTGAATTTAATAGCAATGACAGAATAGTGATGAATTGAATCCATTCCATAATTCATCCTTTAATTAGACTGGTCCATGTCTATCCATCATAGCTCTGGAGAGATGGATGGGATCATTGTGGTTTATTGATGAGGAGGTAGTTCTTTTTGATTGCTCTCATATTTGTCTCAAATACAGTGGCTGTAGCAGTCTGCCTTCACATTAATGGGCTGTTTCAAGCTAATTTTAATGGTCCATTTTGGATCGTGGAGACAACATGATGTGTGGAAAGAAAAGACCTACATTTAGCTATGGAAAATTAGTTTTTTTTGTTGTTTTTTTTAACCAAATTTCCCCTCAGCGATTAATTAAGTATTTATATTCTATCCTATTCTGTTAAAACATTGTTCCATGCTCTCTCTATTCAGTGCAGTGTTGCACATTCTACTCAAGGAATACATTGAAATTGGAATAGTCAACTTAGTGGGAAAATACTATATTTTTTGACTGTTACATTATCCTATATGTTTCCATCAATGTTTAATAAGACCAGAGGAATCTGTAGTTTGATTTAATGTAGAAGTGCATTTTATTTTGGTGATATATCCCATTTACCCCTTCTAACTGGGGAAACACGATGAACACTGGTTAATACATTAGTGTGTCGAAGGAAGAGGATGAGCTAGATTTTTCCTTCTGTGTTATGTTGTAATGCTCTCTTGTGACCCAACCCTACAGAGGATTACGAGGTGTATAGACAACGGATGGATAGATGGACGTTTTGACCATGGATAGCAGCACCGGGCTACCCCATGATTGAATTCACTGCATAATGGTAGCTACAGGAGCTGTATGGCTTGTCAACTTACCTAAGGGTAAGTTAGGTTCTAAGTTCTATTTCTTTAGAATGAAATGACATAATGGGAATATACGTGCTTCAACGCACCGTGAATAAGGTTTTAATACAGTAACAAGTTGCAATATGAACAAAAGGTAACCCAGCAACCTCCTGTGTTCATGTGAATAAGTGCATGAAAAATCTCAAGTGGAGTCGTCATCCTGGAAATACAACTTTTAAATGTGGGCTTTTGCTTCTATTTTAAATGCAAAATCGTGGCACTATCTTTAAAAAGAGGTGGTAACACAGCTTCAACCAGAGGGTGGATGAGCACAGTACTGGCCCCTATGTACGGGAATGAAATAGATAATAAGATAATAAATGTAGTTTGTAAACATGATTTCCATCTCAGTCACATCAGATCGATTTTTATCTGCATGGTGAAGACAACAAGTCCCCCACGGTTCTTCGCAGTGTCATAAAACTATGTCTTTTGTTACTGTTTTGATTAAGAGACCCCTAGTGGCAGAAAAGACATACTGTGCATTGTGAATGATTTTCCTATTTCTGCTTTTAAAAGAAGCTTTGCCATCCAGTGCACACATTACATTTTGCAATATACTAGCTACTGAGAGTAGACTACAGACAGACTTCATACAGGGACCCTCTACTGGGGGTTGATACTCGCTGTTGTGCCATCAACCTACTGGCTGCTTCTTATTCAGTCACCCTGCAGTTCATTAGCTCTAACTGCTGTGTGAAAATCAAGAACAAATAACCAGGTTGTTCCAAACAAACACCATAATGTGATAGACGTAATGTACAAGTGGGATTTAGACACGACATGAACAGGTGTGCCATCAGCTGCAGTCATGGTAGTCAGTAAATCAATGGATTTAACAGAATAAAGACTATAATGAAATTGCAGGAAAGTGGGAATGATTCACAGGATTGCAATCAGGACCAATTCAGGCATTCTGATTAATAATTATCAACAATAAATCCAAATGATTGCTCCTGTCAGAAATGTGACTGTGCTCCGTTACACCTCTGTCCTCAAGTGATCTACTGAAAGCAGCAGGCTTCAGTTACTTATATGACATTGAGCAGCAGTGAGTATCTGTGCATGAGTCAACCTTATAAGAATTTTTTGCATGAGTCAACTACTGCAAAGATAATCACAAACTTGATCATATTTGAATTGCACTGGGATATTAGCAGAGGTTAAGTTAGGTCGAGGGTGTCATCAGGGGACGTCCAACCTTACAACATCCATCTTTAATGATGCCTATAGTTTTACAATTCTCAGTGCTTTTCTCCAGTCGTATTAGGTACAATAATTCTAGACCTAATTGCATCTGTAGAGCATATAAAATGCAGCAACTTGCAAATATCAGATGTTTCACATTGCTTCACTTCTCATTGTAAATGGGTTTCCCCAAAAGTCACCTTGTAGATCAAACCTCTCTTTTGTTAGTCAGATGGCATATAGACGGAGTGCAAGATAGGGAGAGAAAAAGGCCAGAAAGTGACACGGACATCTCATTTTGTTTCATAAATGAATGTAAATTGGGCTGATATTCTGATGCGTGTTGATTTTTACAATTTACAATTTAACAAAATGTACTGTGGGCCAGCTTGAGATATGCTAGCTAAGTGTTACATTGAGATTGTTGGCAAGCTCGAGTTTAGGTTGAGCTACTGTGGGTTCTGCGTAATATATATAACTCTAATTACACCATGGCTGGGTGATGCAAGCTAATTTCACAATTTCCTAACTGAGGCATAATTTTTGTCCGTGTATATTTTAATACAGTAGAATGTGAATTAATGCCCTTTCCATGTGATTATTAAAATTACTGGTCCATGCATATTAACTCACTGATATTATTACTGATATTATTATTCTCTCCTCCTTTAGTGGCAACCTAACACATGATTCCTATATGTGATACACAGGAGAGTGCACTTACAGAAAGGTTTTATTGTCATCAGCTGGCTGTTTTGCACACTGCCACATTCAGAGTCTGTCAAATGGCATCAATCATGGGGTTACTGTTTAAGACCTATAAGTTGTTTCTGTAGGCCTATGTCAAAATGGTGATGCACACATGCACATGCGGACATGGCAACCCTGAAGCCACAGAACCTCCTTTGACATTACAAATCCCAATTTAACCCCTGGATATTAATAACCTATATCAGGTTTGAACTACGTTATATGGTTTATTTAGAATTAATCAAAACAAAGTCTAGTTTCCATGTAAAATCTCTAATTGACATATGCTTGATGACACAAGAAGGTATGTCAGTCATGTTGTGTAAATGAAATAAATAATATTATATTATAATTATGATGTAAAAAATATATCAGTCCCCTTTGGAGCGCCAGTGTAGTACAACGAATTTGATAAGGTGGACAAAATACAAGACAAAGTGTCCTGATGTCCCAAACATATGCAAGGAAAAGGCAGATAAAAAAAGCACTCCATCATATTGTTGCAACTGCCATATTTTGTTGTATAAACAGCCTGTTTTCTTTCCCAGTCTCGAATCTGCATGATGTGCATCAGGTGTGAATGTGCATGTTAAACAGAGTGTGCATAGAAGAGGTGGTGATTGGTGGAACAGCTGCCTGCCTGCAGATGATTGGCTCCTGTCCAGTGACATGAGTCCACAACATAAGGAGCCAAGATGGCACTGTCATATTGCATAGGAATCATTCATCTCCCTCCTGTCCAAACCAGCCACTCTTAAATCCAGTGTGTCCACATGTAGTTGCTGCCGTGCAGATGGCTTTGTTGTTCTCTAGAATTTGTAAAGATGGGTCAGTCATTTCTTCTCACCTTGTGATCTCTTGCTTGTTCAGTTTGGTTACGTCGTCTTGGTTGGGATATCTTGAGGTCATATATTGGTCTTTGCCCACCCTGAAATAAAATTCTAGCTCCTTAGATTAAAAAATAAATAAATGTGGATAAAGACAGAACTGTTCAGATCTCAATCTGCTTCTGTGGCTGCTTGGTACCTGGGGAAGACAGGTCACTTTCATGTTGTGTCTTGACCACCCCTATTTGGCATAACAGCACGAAGTGGAGCCTCACTACAAGATCTGTTATTTCTCTACAGCAGGACAACCGATTTTATCAGCTCTTGTTTTTTGTGGTTTAACAGCCCTCAGCTTTAGTCTTTGGCTCACCATTTTAATCCATGTTGTTTCCAGCAACAGCAGGCAGGTTTTCACTTAAAAAGTGCTGATAGATCACCTGCACAGCCTCACCTGCCCTGCATGAAACGACAGACAGAGACAACAGCTACAGACTGGCTGCTAAAATTAGTGGTGGATACAGAGCCAGGTAATCCCCTCAAGAGCTGGCAAAGACCAACACATAAACAAATAAATAAATAAATAAAAAAGTGTCTACAGTCATGCAAGAGCCCAAACAAAAAAGGAGAAATCCAATATAATTCACTCTGTTATTGAGATTTGGACTGTTTCTATCCCTTTGCTGTCTCATTTTTCCATCAACAATTATGCCAGGCCATATCTCAAGCAAAATGCACAAATCAATGTTGAGGACATTTAAACTCCAAATGCCTTCAAAATCTGATGCAGCCCCTCGTGTCAATTCAACATGAAATCATTCAAATCCTCAGGCATTTGCACTGACACCACTGATAGGTAGCCGCATAGCCTTCCAGCATTTTGTGTGACTGAACACTCAGCGTGGTGAACATATAAAACTATATTCACAAGGTGACACCTCATATAGCTGCTCTTATAAGTCTGTTACTGAGAAGCCAGAGCAGGTAATGCGGTCCATATTTCATTGTCAGGCTGTGTATCAAACTGTTTTAAAGTTTAAGACGGATGCCGTGTGATTAGATTTTCAACATTCAGCCATAAATGCCTTGATTTTCAGTTTGATGAAATTAATAAAAGCCTTGTATATACAGCACATATGTAATGGCTAAAGGATGTATATATTTTTGTATCCATCACATTTTACCCCAAACGCAATGCAAAAATACTCTATTAAACATGTTTGGAAAATAACTGCTCCCATCAACATTCCTTTGGGCTTTTAAAGACTAAGAGCATCCTCTTATCGTAAATAGAAAATCTGTTAGCAGAAAATCCATTAGAAAGGAAGAGCTTTTGACATAAGCAAAAACTGATGAGCTTGACAAAAACAGAGCGGAGTGCAAATGAAGCAGAAAAGCGTCTGAGGGAAATCTCTCTTTGTGCTGAGAGACATCTTATGGTAAATTAAAAAAGGTTATTCCTTTTCAAAAACAGAGAGCCAATCTACTTCCCTTCCCATTATTTGCCCCTTTTTCGAGCAGTCAGAGGGTGAAGTGACACCGGGGCAATGAATAGGTTTTGAAATATGGAGTGCAGCTTTGCCCTTATGCATCATCTATTTGTTTTATAACACAGAGACAAATGTGCTGACATATTCCAGTGCACGCACATTGCAACGCATGTGGCACATGCACATACAAATTATTTCTTCATCCCCCTCAGGCACACTGCAGCAGCCATGAAAAAAGAGGTTATTGTCACCCTGCAGAGAATCATGGGAAATAATCATTTGACTGATCTTCACTCATACTCACATTAATATCTATATAGCTCTGACATGCACTTTTTAAAATATATATATATATATCTTTGTGTTATTTAGACAACAAATCTTTGCATTTATAGGATATGATGTTTTGATTTTCCCATTAAAACAAATTATACTGTATATTGTATGCATCATGTTATAAAATACGTTATGGTGTATACTAATAATCGCAGCTGGCCTATTTGAAATGGGATATTCACCAACTCTGCAGCTCCACACAGGTTTTCAGCCTGTTTTACATGATTTTTCAGCTTTAATGGTGCATTTACCGCATATAGATCTAAAATACTCTCATTAACCTCATTTCAAGTATGTTGCAGCAGCAAGAAGCCACAAGCTCTGATGCTTATAATCATTTCACAAAGTTAGCAACTACCTATTGAAGAAAGTGGAACATTTATATTTCCTTCAATCGTTAAGTTGAGATCAAAATACAAGACATACACTTACAGACATGCTACTTTAAATGACTGTTATTGTTGCGAAGTGTTTACTGAATGCATAAGTAGGCTATTCTTTCCTAATACATTAGTCATATTAGCTTTATAATGACACCTTCAGACAGCAGACCCTCATCATACGCGACCTGCCTCAACTCCAGTCTGCTCTGTAAGGTCCTTCCAAGCTTCACAGCTAAACCTGATAACTGCATGCTTCAGTTTAACCTCTGCTTGTCCATAAGCTCCCTTTTTTCTTGATCTGTATGCACGCTTCCTATGTCCCCCTTCTCTTGCTCTCTCACTTTTTCCTCTGTCGGCAAAATGACATTTAAAATGTCTGTGTTATTGAATCTATTTCTATTCCTGATAGCAACACCGGGTCACCAAAGCCAGGCAGCATCTCACCCTGGAAGAGTGGTGGGTCAGCGGAGGCATGTTGACCCATACAGATAGAGCCTCTGTGTCAGTGAGTTGGTCTGAATGGAGTATTAAGTGGTCATTTTTCAGGGGTATGTATCTGTCAACCGGTTTTGGTGTTATAGTGCCTCGAAGTAGCCCATAAAATATTAATGTAACTTTAAGGCTGCTAATAAAACCAATTTTAGCATAACTACTATATTTTTAAAACTATATTTTCGATATACTCCTTCATTATTTTCTCATCTGTAGTTCACTGTAATATGTTTTTATTAGATTCCATGTGATCTCACAAGAGTTCAAAGCCCTGAAAGTGCTGTGCTTTTGATTTCTCTTAAGCATGGGTCTGATACAAGCTGTGTACAGTAGTCTACCAGTGTTCAATGTGCATTATTTCCTTCTACAGAGGCGATTGATGTGAGCTGTACTTACAGCATCCAAGAAGTTGCTGACAGTTGTTAAAATTATTGCCTGAGGGTGTGAGGAAAACGGAATATATTCCTTCAAATTAATGCATGCATTGTTCACTTGACAATGATGGATTATAGTTGGAGATTGATGAGGATGTCTGACAACGGAATATTCAAAAAAATTCCTCACTCAGATGGATCCTATTTTACAGTTTAACCCTGCAAGGGATTTTTTTGTGTTGCTGTTAAGAAATGCCACCACAGTAGATGTAGTAAAAAGTGTAAAAGGCATAAATATGATTACATACCACAAAAAAAAAAAAAAATACTATATGTAAGATTCTTTTCATTATCCAAATTATTTTTAAAGCAAGTTTCAGGGCTTTATTTGTGTTCCAAATGTACATATAGTAAAACCATTTACCCCCTAAAGCTCATTAACACTGTCTTATAATATGTGAAATAAAGCAAAAAATGAAAATGAAGACATGAATATCTTTCCATGATAATAGGTGATGATACGACATGCACAAAATATGGCTTAATATACAGGCCATAATAATATCCACAATAAATTATATGACAAAATGATGTATTCAATTCCATATAAAATCTCATGCAATCCAACAGCTCAGATATTAATGTTCTGTTCAGACTGATACTGTCAAGAGATATTCATGTACAAATGACAAAGGAAAGCCCAACATAAAGAGTCTAAGTAAGGTGGTGGGCCACCATGTGCTACTAGAACAGCTTCAGTGCACCTTTGGCAATGGAGTCTCTGGAACGCTACTGGGGGGATGCAACACCTTTCTTCCAAAAGATATTGGCTCTTTTAGGAGAGCTCTGTCTAACACGTCTTTCAAAAAATCTCCCATAGCTATTTAATACGGTTGAGTTTTGGTGATTGTGACATCATTTTCTTCCTCATCAAACCATTCAGTGACCCCTCATGCCAAATGGATTGGAGCTTGTCATCCTGGAAGGAGACCGCTCCCATTAGAACAATTTTGGATCGGAGTGAGTCTCCTAACTAAGTTGCCAGGTGGATCCAAAACATGGAAGCAAAATGCCCTCCACAGGACAACCGAGCCACCAGGTCCTCTCACTGGTGTGGTCGAGGGGTCAAGGTTTTCCTTTAATTTGTCATCCATCTCTAACTATATGTTCACTCCAGGTTCCAGTTTACAGTGATGTTGCACTGTACTACATTCTGCCTAGAGATGTCTCTAATGCTGTACTCCCCTTGTTTACAAACACGAGGAGGAAAGAATATTAGAAACACAGTTTACAAAAAGTCAACACCAGTACAACACCACTAGCAACTGTGTCTGAAGTAAATAGTCACATAGTTGAATTATTACCTCTTGGAGCATTTGAACAAAAGCATGCATATTGTAAGTCCCCTGTAATGAGAATATATGGCAGAACTGTTGTACTGCATTGCCATAAACTGTATATGTGTGACTAATATGGCCAGGGACTCCTGCAGTACATTAGACTTTACCCAGAGGAAAGAGAAAATTGTGTTGGGTGGTGTTATTTTTTAGGGTGTAGATTTGAGTTTGCAGATATTTCCTACGGTGCACATTCAATTTTCTCTATTTTTTTTTCTGAGCAATTTTGAGAGAAACAGGAAATCAGTTCTGTCTCTAGAGTAAAATCCACATTGCTACGTACTTTCGTGTTCACTAGAGTGTAATTTGTAAGTCTCACACAGTGTCAGTGACAATTTAGAGTGGCTTGCTGGAGGGCTCAGTTTTTGTTTCTTCCTATGATCAGACAGGAGTGTGTCAGCAGCAGACTCTGCATCTCTACTAAAACTCTTAACTGCTCTTGCTACACCCTCCAGAAAGATCATCAGACGGGGAGTCCTGACTTCCAGATTTGGGCTCAATCTAAAGGACAAGCATCTGATTCAACAGTGCAGGTGACCGGTTCCTCTGTCTCGCAAAAAAAAAGAGAAAAGGATAAGGCCTCTGGCTATCAGCAATGCACCATTCTACTGTAGATCTGTTTAGGCAGCACTTGGCAGGCTAATCGCGTTGGCGTTTGAAAACAGGGGTTCACATCAGCGGCCATCTTTGAACTAAAAGGAGGGAGTTTGCTCAGGACTTTTTCAAATGGGAAAACTGCCATCCCAATTTTTCATATCATGCCCATTAAAATACCAAAAAGTTAAAGCCATCTGTGGTGTCAACATTGCTGGCACCCAGCAGGGAGGAAAACTAAAACTGATTTGCAATTCCAATGGGTGCTGCCTTTAGCCAGAAATATTTTTTATTTCCATCTAGAGTAAAAAAAAAAAAAAAGTCCAA
>OMNN01007015.1:0-18109 GCA_900302755.1 Chromis chromis
CCCAAACCCCTCCCCGCACTTCTTCATATTCTTCTCGTGATAATTAGGCTGTAAAGATGGATTTATTCCGAGGAGATAAAGCATGATCACTTAAAGGAATGCATTGTATCCGCTGTTATCTGTTCCACATTCTGTATCTGCTTCGTCTTTATCTGGATGTCCTCTTGGCCTCACTGTAAAACATTTCTTCCTCCGGCGCTGTCTCAGGGGCGGCTGTGTCTTGCTGCATTGGAAAGTTGATCTGATTGCCCCATCATTCATCATGTAACTTTAACTCCGGGGGCACAGGGAAGTGAAGTGAAGACTTCTTTGCAGTGATATAAAGCCAGGGCTGCATGGGTGCAAATCATCTTTGCACTCAATGCAGGGAGGAGATGGGTTTTGAAATTCCAACACAGGAGCGTCCCAGCGGATGGATCTCACCTGGCACAATGGTTTCAGTGACAAACGCACGTACAAACATATCACATGCAGATACGCTCATCATTTGTCAATTCTGCAGAGGACTGTATGGCTGTAATGGAAAAGTATCATTGCATATGTGGGGAAAAGACAGAAACCAGGGGAGATAAAAGGAAAAGTGTGACCCTGGTGGGGTACAAAGGGATTTCAGAGGTGGTGACAAATAGACAAAGAGAAAGAATAACAGAGAGAGCAGAAAGGCAGAAGAAGAGAGAGACCTTACCGTCGGCTAACTGGGTTTGAACCCAGGATGACCCTGTTATGTTTACCCAGATTGTCCCAAAGCTCCTCCTATTTTAACCACCATCCCAGACCTCCATCTACTCAATCTAATTCTCTTTTCCCATGTCAAGACATTTGCTGACAAGCAAAATAATCCCAAAAGTCAATGACATGTCTAAAGAATACATCAAGGCCCTTACAGTACAAGCAGAAACTGGTTAGTGATGAGAATGCCAAAGAAATGGTCCCAAGTAGCTTATTAGCTGCATTGCTACATGCTTTGGCATGTTGAATGATAACAATGGAGTAGTATTATAGTAAATATGAAAAGATCATTATATCATTAAGCAATTCTTGAGCTAAATAGCTAAGTGGGCACTCATTTTAAGTGGTAACGTATGAAGAAAATAACTCAAAAACAGGCACTTTTTGAAAAATGAATTACATTTTGATAGAGAATGAGATAGGTCATGGGTATATTTACAGTTGAAAGCACTGAATACACGTAAGACAGGCTTCAATACCTGGTTAAGATACTTACTGATGGCATTTCACTTCTTTAAATAATCCACAAAAAGGTTTTTTTATGTTACAAATTGCTCAGATTGCTGAACTTGACATTTCAAGTGCATTACTATTATTCAACATAATGTAAGCTTGGTTAGTGTGGAGCACATTAGACAATGACATAATGGAGGGATGCACATAATTTTGGTGCACATGTATGATATTATCAGTTAAAATCACATTGACTTCAACTGATTTCTATCATTATTAACATTTGAAATGGAAAAATTGGAAAACGGGATTAGACCTACATGTATTCTGAGTCAGTTTAAAATGGGCAATTACAGGGCATGTGCCTCTGTAACTGGATGTACATTATCATGAAACAAAATACCGTGGAATATTGTGGTGGAATCAGTGAAATTGTAAACCAATAGTATAAAAGTTACGAGGTCATTTGACCTGTTGGGTAAGATCAGTGATTCTGATTTCATGCATGGATATGACACAGCTAATAAACACATTTGTGTACATAATAACACACAATTAATTTTTTCCCCTTGCATGTACAGATTTATTTTGTGTTTTCTGGCAGCACTGATTAGATGTTGGGCATGAGCATCACTACTAGGAGCAGCTTTACCAGTTAAACTACATTTGTTAATCGTGCGGTAATGGCACTGTTTTCTGAGTCATTCCAGTAAAAAAGTCCTTCTATTGATCAAGTAGTGTGGTAGCGTCCACACAAGCTACACTTTCTTGAACATTTCTAAAGCAACAAAGCACAGCAGAGCTTTTACTAAGGTCTGAATAAAACTAAGGGTCAGTATGTGACCTCTGCTATACACGGACATATGATTGTTACATCACCTATCATTACTTAACACAGTCTGCAAACACCGGTACTTATGGTAAATGACACACACTTATATAGCACCTTTTAACCTTATCTAGGTACTTCAAAGCACTTGACAATGTGTTTCTCAAAGCAAGGTTCTCGCCTGACATTGAGAGCAATTTATGGTTCAGTGTAGAGGCCTGCATTAGAACTGGGATCCTGCAGGTCAAAAAACTAATCAAAGTCAGAGAATGAAGCTGAAAAGAAAGTTTTTACATTACAAAACCAAAGAAAACCAAAGCAAGGTGTGATGCATGGATAGAGTTGTTAGTGCCAAAGATGGAAAACAACTGGACGTTGATGTACAACGGGCACAAATCTGTCCCCGCTGGGTTGAGGTGACCTGTTCCTTTTGTTCCTGATCAAAGTAAACTCTCCTTCAAAGACAAAGCACATCCTTCTCCATTGATGATACTATTGGGAAATGTATGAAATGTGTACTTACTGCCCTACAATAACAAATAATAATGTAGTTTTGCTACTCCATTACCGACAGGTAAGAAATTCTTTCTTTATTAATACTACACATTTAAATAATGTGTTTTCTCTACGGGACGGGAGAAGACATAAAATCAATGTAATGTCTTAAAGGGGTGAATAGAATATGCAGATGCCAGGCACAGGCATTATTAGTGTGTGGAGAGGCCTGGGAGTAAACCACCACCCTTTGACGTCCTGCTCTATCATCTGAGCCACGGCCAAACAAGTTAGAAGCCTCTCAGCCACTATCTACTAGCTATGAGTTTTTATCAGTTTGTAGGCAACAAATGTATAAAATTAAACATAAAATAAATAAATAGTAATACAAACTTTTTACATGTTGGTCTAACTTAGTTTGCTACATTTCTCTGGGGGGAGCGTCAGGATAAGCTCAGTAAAAGCCTCATTTTGTTCTCCTTTTGAGAAATTTAGTGAAAGTCTCACATGTTCCCAGAATGTGTATTTTAAATTTCAGCCCAAAATGTTGCATTGTTCATTTTTATCATTACTGTGAAATTCCTCGTTTCAGCCCTGTTCTAAACGGGTCATTTTAGTGTCTGTAGCTTTAAATGTAGATGAGCTGCTGCTGTCCACGCCCCCTTCAGGAAGAAGACTCTCTCTGCTTCTGTGATATGAATAAGTATGTGACACCAGGACTTTGATCGCTTCTAACTTTCTCACTGAGCAATCATTTTACACGGAAATATTGCTAAATTTATATCACAGCCCTTGTTTTTAACTCACATGCATTTGAGTGGTGCAGAACAGCTGCTTGGAAATGGCACTGAAGTGACTTTTGGTAAACACGTCATCTTAATGGGCCGTGTTTCAGGCACCATTTCATACTTGCTATGTTGTCTGACAACAGAGAGCGAGAAAAATATGTAAATGAGAGCAGCTTTATTTTACTCTGCTTTATTAAAGTGTAATAACAGATGTAAACACAGGCTGAGCTTCGGTTGCACTGAAGCACAACAGGTGACATGAAAACACAGCAGGCTCTAAAACGGAGGCAATTAAGTTTTTAGAACACTATATTTCAGTGCGAAACAGGTGCTAACTACCTGCTGAAATATATTCAAAGAAATGCTGTTAAACAAAGATTATTGTCTTTTCACTTAGACTTACCCTGCTGGATGTCTAAACACTAAATCAGTGCTGTCATAATAACATTACTGCAGTCAAATTCCTTCAGTTTTTCATGAAGTTTTAACGTAAACTCAACTCCCTTAGTCTTAGAAAACCCCTCATCTTGTGGCCTTGGGCAAGCAAAACACATTTTTATGTCAATGACTGCGTTTCACTACACAGCGAGGTTGTGTATATGTAGTGATGTGAGTCCTGAATTGTGGTGCTCCCGGGGAGATCAGCATTCAGATGTTGAGCTCCTTCTTTCCAGTCGTCACTGCTCCCCAGGCTCACGAGGCTGTTTTGAAAGCAAGCCAGTGGGGACCACACGGAGAGAGGGAATCAAGGAAAACATGTCCGACAAATACAACCAACAACCCCTGACGTCGCCTTTCATCTGCCTCGATCCAGTACAGACAGCGTGGGCGGGGCGTCAGAATCAGTGAGTCGCTGATGAACAATCTTCTCTAAATTATGACTACAGCGATGATTTCAGGGTAGTAATAGCCTTCCTTTGTTGATGTGCATTCCTCTGTCAAGCACTAAGAATGGGTCAAGCAGGTCAGTCCTGGACATCAGTATGTATAAGTGCCAAAGAGGGTGAAAATGGGGGGAATTACTGGTCCAAGATGACTCCATTCCCTCCTATTGTTCATCATCCTGATCATCTTCTTTCCATTTGAGAGGCGTGAAGAGATGACTCAAAACTCAAACACTGGCCCCAAAGGAACTCCTCACTCACAAAGAATGTCCAAATGAGCGCGTAGGGTCTCAAACATCAGCACCGCTCTCTTAAAACAATGTCTAAAATTCTCCAGCATACAGATGGAGCTGGCTTGACTTTCAGCCGGCAGCGGAACTGGGCTGGTGGGAAACTGGAATAATGTCTAATAGCAGTTTAAAGTTACAGTTTGTGTTTTGATAATTTGACTGGGAGCCAGAGGCTGGTTTAGTTCTAATGGAGCTGGAGCCATGCTCTGTGATCGGCTCGGGTATGGTGATTAGCTGGGGGGCTTACGGATGAACTCCGGACAGCGCAGGGTTTCAGCTCCCCGCTGGCGTAAACTGTGGGTGGCAAGGAGATAAAACACAAGGCAGACTCAGCATTGTTTATGCTGCCTGTTTGTGGTCTGCATCCACGCAGGGGTGTGTGTGTGTGTGCAGCCCTTATGTCTCTGCAATGTAGCACGGGGATGCTAAGAGCTCCTACACAAAGATGGAGGTGTCAGCTTTTGTTGAGCCAACACATGCAAGTTGAGAACTTCCAATAAGTGTTTAAAGAATAAAAATAAGATGTTGTAGGCTCTTAAGAAGCAAACATCAACTGTGCAAAAGCAAAGATTGCCACAAAATGTGATGTGTATCAAACTTGTGCTGTAAAAAGAATCACTTCCTGATATAAAAACCTACTAAATGCATTGGAAATTGTGTATCTACCTCAGCAGACAGGAGTGAGTGTTCTCTACTGGAGGTCCCTGGTTAAGTATGGGGGGTCCCGCTCCACCTGTCCCCCTGCCCCGAGCACCCAGGGTCAGCCACCAGAGAGGTGGTCCCGCTTGGCTCCATCCACACCGTGAGCCCACCCTATCAACGCCGAACAGTGTGAAACAACACATTAACTAGCGGCCTGTCCAAATGTCAGCCAGGACAAGTGCTCGCTTTAAAAACGACCACCACACATCCAGTTATCTAGCTGTGTGGTCTCCACATGAAGTTATGTTGTTAGATTCTTTTTGTGTTGGCTTGTTGTTGTTGTCGTAAGCTGCATGAAGACCTCAGCTGACCAACGTCTGAGTCACTGAGTGGGGGGAAAGGAAGTTTTGGAAAGTTATGATTCTCATTCAGGAATTTGTGGTGGTGATGTATGACCTGCATGAGTGAAGGAATGCATAATGTTTGAGAATGTGTTGACATCTTGATGTGGTTATTTGGAGGCAGATTCCTCCTTGGTGCCTTTTGTAACAGTAGACAATCAGTGAGGCATAATGTGGGAGTGACAGTAGCTATTTACCACTGACATCTGTAGAAATAGACAGCGTTGGTGAATGTGGAGAGATGGAACACTATTAAAAAATGTGATTTCAGGCCAACAGTTAGACATACTGACACAATGCAATTCTCTACCCTGTAAACGCCTTGTAAACTAATTCAATTTGTCTGCTATTGATTCTGTAAGGTCACTTTTTCTTCAAAAACTGACACTCAGGCAAGATTAAGGAGACTACATGAATATTCTGTTTGCCAGTGTGTTGTCAAAATGTTAAAAAGCGATCTGACATTGAGCTCCTGTCACCCAATAAAGTCAGAGATTTGATGGAATACTGCAGTGTGTCATAACAATCTCAACCTATATGTGGTGTAATATAACAAAATACATATATTCAATGCTTTCCCATTGGCCATACTGCCGTGTGGATGCCCGATCCCGTCAGATCTCGGAAGCTAAGCGAGGTAGGGCCTGGTCAGTACCTGGATGGGAGACCGTGAGGGAACACCAGGAAGCCTGGGTGAATGCAGTGTGAGAGTGAGTGGTTGGTGGTGGTCGGAGGGGCCGATGGCGCAGATTGGCAGCCTCGCTTCCATCAGTCTACCCCAGGGCAGCTGTGGCTACATACGTAGTTTACCACCGAGTATGGAATGAATGAGTAATGCAATGTAAAGCGTCTCCGAGTGTCTAGAAAAGCGCTATATAAAACCAATGCATTATTATTATTATTATTATTATTTACATCAGTACAAACATGAGTTATTTCCATTTTAGGCCACTTTATACTCCTACTTAATTAATTTTTTTAACAGATATTGTTGCTAGCTACTTTACAAATCAGGATTTTACATGCAAAATATATAAAATACGATGCTTTGTTATAGGTTAAACCACCCTGTAGTATATAATATGCTTAAAATTAGCTTCACCCATGAAATTATAATGGTAAAATGCTATCTGCATGGGGTGACCTTAGGGCCGAGAGGTTGCTGTGCATACCACATGCTATAAGCAGGGGATTTTCTCAAGTACATTTTGTTAATAATACTTTTGCAATTTTACAACTTTAATATAACTTAAAGATGTGGATACTTCCTCCACCTCTGCAAGCCACAGAAGAATAATATAACGTTGTGCATTATTGTTTTCTTTATCACCCAAAGGCCATTTGGGGCACATTGCTAATTAAAATGCAGGGATGTAATTAAACTGCACTTTCCTTGCATAATTGTATCTATCTGATGACAGCATAGTGTGAAGCCAATGAAAGCCGATACGCGTTTTTTAATTAAAATGTGCAAAATTGCTCCGAAAGTGTAAGAGCGAGGCATCTTCGGCATCACTGCGGTGGGATTAATATCGCGACACTTTGGTGGTATCGTGCAACTTAAACCCTCACTACTGTTCCACACATAAATCTCACAGAGCGTGACTAACACCGGCGGTAACAGGAGCCGGGGCTGGCTTGTCCCCACGGACCCCGGCCTGCATGTCAGTGTTTCAACCCACTCTGGTGTATAAGGAGCGGCCCCCAGAACCTCCCCGGGCCCCCGGAGACCCTGTGAAACCAAACAGTGAGGTCAGCTCTGGGCTCCCATCTCACAGTGAGGATTACACAAGTGCACACACACACTGGCAGAGGCTGAAACCGCTGAGACTGAACTTGGATTAAGTCATTAAGGGGTAACCATTCCCTAAAATCTCAGCCAGGGACTTTCTCTGGAAAAAAAAATACCGTCTCTTCTCACAGCAATTGATGTTCTGTCTGCGAGCTGAGAAGCCAAGGCCCGTTCTGACCTTTATTTTGGCTGGACAATTAATTTCTGCAGTGGATTACTACTCATTATATTCTTCATTAACCTTTCTTCCCTGCAAAAACATTGTCTCAGTCAATGCCTTTCCTGATTATATCCCACCGTAAGACAATGAAATGGAATAGCTGTAAAGTGCATACTGATGCTTCCCTATCAATAATACTGCACCCGCCTGACCATTTCCCTGCATGCACCTGCACTGCTGTTACACACACGCAATGAAACTCAATCTCCAATAACTTCCACAACAGTAATACTAGATGTTTTATTGTATCAAACAGGTGGTGATGACCTTCAGGGCCAGTGAAATGCATGGCACCAGGCATGCTGTAAGGCTGTCTCACACTGCATTTCGTCTGCATTTTCCTGCAGTATCCAGCAAAACACACCTGCAACACTTAACACAGAGGGGTGGCACACACACAACGCATGCTTTACTACTGCAGAAACACAACCATTAACGCCCTGCTCCTGTGTTTAGACAGTAATGCTAGTCTGAAGGGGTTTTGGGTGTGGAGAGCAACCTGTTGAGAATAATTCATGCGAGTGTCAAAAGTGAGAATCTCAGGATTCTCTTACATTTTCTGGGCCACACACATACAGACGGAGCCAGTCCTCAGCCCATTTGTCAACGTTATAGGGATCAATTGTAAATCACATTTCATTTATTGCTTTCAGCCAGACTATCGTAAATATTAGATATAAGGGGGTTATTTGGGTTATTTTACATGTACTGTTCAAAATATTTAAGATCATTCCTGGTGGAGACCATTGGGATTTGCATTCAAATAGATGGAGGTGAATATCAGCTGCATTGTTCATTATTCCTATCTTATATCTTATATCTCATATTTGCATGCATAAAATTGCTATGGTGTCTTTTGAAGAAGCTTTTGTTTATTTGGGAGCATTTGCGATTTAATATACACAATAGAATACAATAAAATGATGCTTACAGAACTCTGAGTGTCCAAATCAAAGGAGCTTTACAGGACTTGATAGGGATTCAAAAGCATACTTAAACAAAATGAGGACGGTATCCTGCTGAATATTTCACACAATACATTTTTATGGTTGAGAACAACTGAAAGTTATATGTTAGGTTTTACCTGTGTTAGGTGTGGGGCAGTGGTGCCCTAGTGGTTTGTGAAGCCAACTTATAACCAGTGGGTCACCGGTTCAAGTCCCCGGACTGGCAAGAGGTTGAGGTGGGAAAGTGAGAGCGACCGCTTGTCCCAGTCACCACCACAGTGGGCCCTTGAGCAAGGCCCTTAACCCCTGACTGCTCCCCGGGCGCTGCACCACGGCAGCCCATTGCTCCTAGTATGTATAGTTAAGGTTAAGGAAAGGGTTGTCCCCTTATTATCCTATTAAGTTTACTAATCCTATAAAACTAAGAAATGCACATATCTCTTCTCTTGAGCGCAGAATAAAATGTTGATCTAGTTCAAAACGAGGGAGTCGTCTAGTCAGTATTTTCATATTTTCTCCATCCACTGCCTTTATTGTCATTATTTTTGGATGTTTGTTATTATTTCATCTCTTTGTTTATTCATAAACTGTCAAAAAATAGAGAAATTGTATTCAATTTCATTCCAGATATCCAATTTACAGTGGTATAAAACAGAGAAAATTAGCAAATCCTCACATTTGAGAAGCTACAATAAAAAATATATACATTTGTTTGACAAATGATGAAAAGAATACTGGTTGCATACAAAGTGTGGAGAAACTGCCAATGTCTCACAAAGCTCACATCAAATAATGTTGACTTTGGATGATTCGGCTTTGGGAGAATGTTCCCATTAAGCAAATTTTTGAATCAACATTGGTTTTGAATAACAAAGGCTCTTCACAACAGCTGAGCCGGACATGGCTGCACTCTTTACCCACTGTGGCTTTATGGCTATCGTGTTATTACCTGCCAAAGCTTCTGTGCCTTTGCGATCTGTTGTTTTAATGATAGACCCCATATAACCAATTATACAGCGCAGCAGTGCCCCTCTTCTCACTCGTCAACACTGACATTCATCAATATCCTATTAGTTTCTCTTGGAGCCAAGCACTTTATCCCACCCCCTTTAAAAAGTCTGCTGTTGTTGTTATTCAAGAGTCTAATTTTCATTGTAACAAAACACGCTTTGTTCTGGGCTCAGACACTTCAGAAAAAACCTAATATTGGTGGATCATTGTCACCCGGGTTGCCATGGCTACAGTCACACTCGCTGATGATTGGATTCATTCTGTGTTATCGCTGGCTACATCCCCGACTCCCAGAGGCAGCGTGATATTCATGATAGCGATGTTCCACCATATCGTTTACTGGCTGCAACATCAAAGCAGAGCTGACAAAAAAAAAGAAGAAGAAGTCTGCTTTAAAAACACACTCTCTTCGTTTGATTTGGATTAAATTTCCACATTCTTGGTGCGAGGAAATGCCGCTCATAATGCACAACCTGCAAGTGCATGAATAAGAGCTGGAGTGTGTATCGGACCCAGACGGACAGAGGGCAACGGGGTCAACGTCTCACCTCGCTGGCCAGACGAGAGGTCTCCTATCGTCTGCTGCTGGGTCAAGGCCAGAGCCCCCTCTAAGTCCCCATCAGTGGCTCAGTCTGGCAGCCAGACAGCGATACAACCCTAAACACACACTGACCGAACGGCAACAGGCTAATCCATCACTCTCCCGAATGAGGACAGAATCAATCAGGAGGGGCCTTCAGATCACTGCGACCTAAATCACCAGTGGATGTCAGGTGATAAGCTGCAGAGGGTCAGACTCAGTGTTTATTACAGTGGAGACCTGTTGAAACAATGGCGGCGCAGGGATGCGAACAGCTGCTTGCCTTTTGTGCAGTTTCTTCCTCTTTTCCTCTCAATGCTTATTATTCTTTGCATCCATTTGCAGGAACAACCCTTTAAGCCAGTCCATCAATACCAGTCCATTTGCAAGAGGCCTATTGACATTGCCTGACCAGTGTGCAACACTCTCATAATGTAGTTCTCTGAGGTCATAGAGAGTTGGCCGGCAAACGAGCAAGTTAGCGAGCTCTTTCCCCTCGCTAATTGATGCACTTCAGCCGCTGGGCCTTTGAACTGAATCCCTACATCGTCCACCAGAGAGAGGGGCAGATGCCATCAGTGTTCCCTCCCCCTTTATCGCCCTTTGAAACTCAAGCTTCTCCATCTAACCCGCGGCTCAGGGCACGAGTGAGAGGACCCGTCTGTTAGCTTAGCTTCAGAGACGGTTATTCTCCAGCTTTGTTTGACCACCGTTGAGTCTAGGCTGGGAGTTCGAAGGAGCCGGACCAGAAAGATTAGGGCGATGCTATCATACAGTCTGCCGCTGACTGTCTCAGAGTTCCTGTTGACCCAAGGAGAGGAGCCATTGTTTGTTCAAGATTTTTAGCGCTCTTCCAGGCTGTGCAGAAAGGAATCCTAGGCCTATGTATTCATGCATGTGAATTTGTTTGCTCATATTGTGGAAATGGCACTGTAGAGACTCAACAACTCCAAAACTTTTACATTTGTTGTAGTTTGTGACACTTGGGTGAGGCCTCCTGGAATTTTGCGATACGCTTAAAAAATTTCAAATGTTCTGAGCACAGCATTAAGGCAACTTCCCATTTCCCATCTCCTGCAAAGTGGTTTTTCAGCTGCCAAGGAAGTTTTCGTTTTTAGCCAAAATCCAAAATGTATGAGCAGCCTTAAAGCCTTATGCTGCTTTTTAAACTGATAACCCCCCTGTGAGGTAATGGAAATGGCATGTCCAGTTCATGTTAATGCCACATAATCCATTTTCTGCCCCATAATCTGAAGCAGCAGTTGGTAAAAGAAAATTAGGCAGTTGGCCTGAGTGGCAACATGGAATAGGAACAGAAAAAGGAGATAGTTTTAAGTAAGAGGCATTTCATCACTGACCATACTGATTGCAAGGTCTTTGACTGTAAGATTATACCTCAGTACCTATAATTTCATGTACTGATTTGACATGTGAAATTATTTCTGGCTGGTAATGAAAATAAACTGAAAAGCAGAGTGACTTATTGCTCCTTTTTATTGATTGTAACCCCCAGATTCTTGTCTGAGCCTTTACTTTTTCAGTTATTTGCATTTATTGGCTCCGTTATATATGGTTGGACAGCAGTTTAAACACTGAGGGAAGTTCTGCTCAAGAGAGAACTTCCACTCAACAAAAATTCAGCTGCCTTACTTCAAGGTAATGGTATGGCAGAGCTGCAGTGACAATGTTATAGTAACTGTAGCATCACTGTAAGGCAGTGTAATGACAAGCTAACGCTAACTACACGGCAGTGTAGCAGAGACAAGCTAATAACTGTAAACTATAGTGCAACAGTAACAAGCTAACAGTAACTGCTACTGTAAAGCAGTGCTCTAGTCACAAGCTCTTGGTAACTTTACCATCATTATAAAGCAGTAATGATAAGCTAACGTTAACTGTAAGTCAGTGCAGTAGAAGCAAGCTAGCAGTAACTGGACTGTCACTGTAAAGCAGTGCTGCAGTGGAAAACTAACAGTAACTGTAGAACAGTGCTGCAGTGATAGGCTAATAGTAACTGTATGGTAACTGGCAGTATTACACTGACACGATAACTAAGGCAATGAAGCTGTGGCGAGCTAACGGTAACTGTACTGTAACAGACAGTGCTGCAGTAATAATTTAATGGTATCTGTAAGGCAGTGCTACACTGACACGCTAACGGTCACTGTACGGTTACTGTAAGGAAGTGCTATGCTAAGACGGTAATGGTAACTGTACGGTTACTGTAAGGAAGTATGTGCTACACGAACACACTAACAGTAACTGTACAGTGACTTTAAAGATGTGCTATACTAACATGCTAACGGTAACTGTGCTGCAGTTCTGTTATAAAGTCATAAATTTTGTCCTCACATTTATTTTCACAGATTTTTGTTCCATTACCCATATGTCATCCTTTCATCCTAGCTTGCTAGTTTTCTCAGGTGTTCATTAGAAAAGAATTATCCTGTATATACAATGCAAATTTTGAATTTAAACTTTTCACTACACATTATTTTCTATTTCCAAGTGACACGAACAGGGAGTTAGGCAATAATAATGAAATAACAATTGCCAAATTTGCTAGAAATGGGTACAACAACCCCAACCCGTGTTTAAATTTAACTAGTGGGTTTTATCTTGTTAGCTAGCTCGCTACTTAGTAGCATTTAAAACTGTAGCAAGTAAGTCTACCTTAAAGAAAAACATGTTCTTGATAATATCAAGCCACTAATCTAATATTTTTCAGGGAAAACTGAGAGTGGTGAATATATAAGTTATAAATTATATGCTGGCTGAAACTGTACTGTATTCTTAGAGATGTGTATATTTGCCCTCAAATATTGAATTCTTGTGAAATGATTACCCCCACAACAGAGAAGATACGGCAGAAAATTTTGATTTATCATTTATTTCAAAAATCTGATTACATATTTATTATTAGTGTCCTGACATCTTTTTCCAAAAAAACATAACTTTATTGAGATATGAGCCGTCTTTTCCACTCATCTGTCTTTGCAGCCTGAGTCAGTGGACCGGTGACCCTGAGGTTCAGCAGGTCATGATCCCAGGTGAGGCATTGTCATCGGGCCCATGACCAGAGTACTTAACCCCTGATTGGCTAATTCATATCCCAGGTGTGGAGCCGGGTTATATGCGCTGTGTCCGTCACGGTGCTCAGAGTTTCCTCTCGAACAGCCCAATGAGTGTGCAGGGGAGGATGGGGGGGACGGGAGGCGTGTGAGGGGGAGGGGATCTGCAAAGAAGAGGTCCTGCAGTTCATGTTCATTATCAGGTCTGTTTGTGACCCCCATGTCAGCACTAGTCCTAACTGGATCCGACTTCTAACACCCGCTAGAAGGAGAAAAATCACATGGACATGACCTGTGTGTACAAACCCCGATGTGAACTGTAAGAGAACATGATAGGCATGGCGGTTTTAGTTTTTAGACTGTGTCAAAAGTTGAAGAAGTGGTAAAGAATGAGAGAAAAATAAAGTCAAGGAAAGCAGTTAAAGAAAGCGCATAATTCAAGCTTTCAGTAGCATCTAACTGGAACATGATTAATTCTGGGGGTAAGTGACCACTGACAGACAAGATATTATTAAGGTTATTTGGTCAGTGTGATAAATTATTTTTGCATGCTGCAGCAGGTTAGAGGAATATGTGCTGAAAAGTCGTCTTGATTAGTGAGTTTTGAGCTTTATCTTAAGCTTTTCATTATATTACCACATGTTAAGCTCGTCAAATAAAAAAAACAAAAAAAACAAAACAATGCTGAACCTTTCTGTAACAAAACACGTCACTTTCAATCAGTTATTATTCATTTCAGTATTCCTAAGATACAGAAACAACATTCTTACAAGTATTTAATCCCAAAAAAGGAAATAAATACTGAATGAATCTTGTCTGCCTATAAAAAATGGACACAGACGATATACTTAGAATTTCTCTGCTGCATTCTGGTGTATGTCATTATCTCTTTTTAACTTCTCCCCCAGTGGCGGATCAATTATTCACCTAAGAAAAAATGTTTGAATCTCAGAGTGCCAGTGGAAGAGATGCTGATTGTCCCTACTGGGATCACGTCCTGCTTTAATGTTCCGAATATTGAGGTGCAGTCAAAGTGCAGGAGTTCCTTTTTAAACTTTTCCTCCTCATGAATTTCATGTGGCTGGAAGCAGGGAGATGTAGGAGAATAAACCTGCACTTATTTTGCTAAACTGTTCAATTCTGTTGAGTTTAATGCCTTAAAGACTGATGTGTTCTTTAAATGTAAAATATACAGTATATAGGTGTAGAAGGAAATGCCGGTCTAATGAATATATATAAAACATGAATATAAGGTATTTTCTTTAAAGGAATAGTTTCAGTATTTGCTTTATGGTCACCAGCTTAGTTTAGCATAAAGACTGAAAACAGGAGGAAATGGCTAGCCTGGCTCTGTCGAGAGCTCAAAACAACATTAAAAAAACAAAAAAACAAAAAGAAAACAACTGAATTGCTTCAATCATTTATTTTAAACCTGGAATCAACATGTACAAGTGCCCATTGGTGTTACCAATACTGGAAGAAGTTATGACTCTACATACAACAGATATTTTATCAATTTGTCTCCATGATTCTCTTTGATCTGCTCTGTGTAAACACAGCCTGCGATTCAGCCGAATAGTAACTGAAGTTTTGTCATGTGTGACTGTTAGTTGCAGTTGAGTCACTAATGACTTATAAGCTGGCAGAGGAGCGCAGCTTGATTTTTTTTACAGAATACAATTAATGCACATTGTATATGTCTGGAAAATCTCCAATTGAGACTTGCAGAATAAAATCAATTTGATGAAATAGCACATTTGGAAGTTTGGATTTCTTTAGATAAGTAGTTCAAGGACTGTCGGAAAGTTTTTTTCTTTTTCTTTTAATTTTTTTTTTAAGGATATACCTTTTGAACCTGTTGACCGACTTGGGGCTCATAGGGTTAATGTGTCATCTTTTGTTTGACAAAGTCAAGCTATCTGTTACCTCTTGCTCTTACTTTTTATAAGCTAATCTCTTGCTGGCTTTAGCTTCCTATTTAGCAGTCATATCTTTTGTATGTGTTAAACGAGATATAAATTAGGGAGCTTTGGATGTGCTGACTGGTAAAGTTTCATAGAGCAATGATGAGCAAAGCTGTTTCCCACTGGTTTCACTCTTTGTGCTAAGCTAAGCTAGCCATTTTCTGGCTGTAGCTTTGTATTCAGCAATGATGTATGAGGGAATCTTGCTGTTAAACCGTCCAGCACACAACGCCCCATAAAATTAGACTAATTAATGATTTTATATATGATTTTAAGGTATAAGATGTTAATAAGTGAACAGTAGCTGTGTTGTTTGGCAAATCTTGTTAACTTTGGATAGAGCCCATCCAGCTGTTTCCCCCATTTCTAGTCTTTGTGCTAAGCTAAGCTAACATCTCCTGGCTGTAGCTGCATATTTACCAAATAATGTATGAAGGAAGTCAGCCAACTCTCTCTTTTTTTTAGCTCCAGGCTAGCCATTTCTTCCTGTCTTTATGCTAAGCTAAGCTACATGACTACTTGTGACCAGAAAGCAAATAGTCAAACTATTCCCTTAAAGAAATATAGCCCCATAAACCACAGCTTGTTGGTGGTGTTTGGTTTTTATTCTTCAGTTTTTGTGTGCATTGAAATGTTCATTAGTAAGCTTTAGATGAGCTGTTGTCCTTGATCAGAGCCAGTGTAGCTGCTTCCCACTGTAAGCTAACCTACCATCTTCTGGCTCCATATTTAGATTTAAAAGTGGTATTAGTCTTCAAATCTAACTCAAAAAGAAAATAAACGTCAACTTTTCCAATAAATAAGACAGATTCTTGGCTTTAAGTGCAGGTCAGATGTTGTAAAATGACCTTTTTATTCACCACTGTAAGAGAATCTAAAGAAGCACTATGTCATGCAGACATTTTAAATGCAGTCACTGTGTCAGCTCTGTACAACCAGATCTTTCCTGTGAGTTTTCAGACTGCAGAGCTGCCGACCTGGAGCCTCTTTGGATTCCAGACAGATTTACGCTTCCTGCAGTCCATCCTGACTCCTCCTCCTTCCCCGAGAGGCCAGATCCTCCAGTTTGAGTTTCTGCCCAGGCTATCCCATGATTCTCCCTGACAGCTGAAGCGTCAACCCCCTGACACTGACGGGAATTTATGGCCAGGTTCAGGATGCACAGTAGCCCCGCGGTGAGAATACACGATCAGGGCACAGCAGGGACACCACTCCATTCATCTCCAAGATGTGCAGATTTCATTGCAGCACGATGATCGAGGAACAGTGTAGTCTGAAGTCAGGCCTAATTTTAATACACACTCTATTTACAAGCCAATTTATTTATCATCACTGCTCATTCATCATCATTCATCATTTTTCCTTTGTTCTCACACAATTTGTTTGCAGGAAAATGAGAAGGCAGCAATAACAGGGAACGCAGCGCTTGTTTGGTTTGTTTTTTTTATAACTACGGGATACAGAATCCATCTTACTCGACAAAACACACACCGACACCAAACGCCTCCCACTCGAGAGAACTTAACGCACCACATTCACAGACACACACACTCTCTTCTATATTGTACATATCACTTCTGCTGCATGACAAGCCCACAACAGCAAACTAATAATAAAAATGATATTGTTTTCTACAAGTGACTGCCCTTGAGAGTACTTCACCTCTGAATAAAAAACTAAAGAAATCTCATGCATTTGCAATATTTGATGTAAAAACACACATATTACAGAGCGTGCTTTCTGTTTTAACACAACTAACAACAGAATTTGTGTAGTTTACTGGAATGCATTTAGCATTTTTATAGGGTTTCTACTGATATGAGCCCTTTTCATGCTTGATTAGCAGTTAAAAAATACCATTTGGACATAAACATATTGTCCACATGGCACCAATTAGGGTCAAAATGTTATTTATTATCTGACATTTTCATATAAATTCCCATTAAACCAGCAGGTGGACTGATCTCTATGTAAAGACAACTTCTGTGTGAAATCCAAAGGATGTAAAGTTTATTGTCACTCTCAAGCACTTTGTCTCAATGCTTTCCTACAGCACCAATGATGGGCCACACCAGCTAATGTTAGCTTGGGGGGTTGATTAAAAGACTGTGGCTATAAAATTCAAAAACTCTGCCTTATTTAATTTGGTCTCCATCCCCTTTAAAGTAGTCTCTTTGTGCAGCGGTACTCTGCAACACTCCCCGGAGGTCCCGTTACATAAACATGTCAAGCACCATCTGTGATGAGTGCTGAATCTCTTGAACAATTACCCTTCAGATTTCATTTTGGGGAAGAGAAAGTAGTCCCATTTAGCCAAATCTGGTGAGGCGTGTTTTTGTGGCCATGTATTCCCCTTGCTGTGTCAGGGTGCACGGCACATTGGACCAATCACATGCCATTGCACCTCAGCTCAGGTTGTTTGCACCCAGTTTGAGATCCGTGGAGAAATTGCAAATGCACACCCACCAGTGGCCACATAAACAGGTGTAACAGGTCCTGATGTGGATAGCATCATGTCATGCAATGTCCTAATTCAGTTCACATGTTGTAGTTGCATGACACACTTCACCAACAGTCTCTAAAGTTCTTGATCAATGCTCATATAAATGGAGTCCGCTAACGTCAACAAATACTATACTAGTGTTATAGTAGTATACTCTATAGCCTCAAATATAGTTTATATTCAGACTTTATTAACAGTGTAACTATAGTTTTCTCATCAATCAACATGATGCCAGTCAGTCACTTACAGTCTTGTAAATGTCACTGTTTTGCTCAGTGCCCAGGATGATTCTGCTTCTTTATCATCACAACAGGAAAACTTTCAACTCAGCAATTTGACTGTCGCCCTCCTTACTTGCCTTTTCATGTCAGATAAATGGATACCAGGCCTGAATCATCTCTTTTAATCATGTTACATATATTTAGTGGTTTATAAACCAGGTAGAAATGAACAATGCTGTACATTTCATTGTAAAAAAATTAATGTTTTTGGATTAAAAAAAAAAAACTA
>OMNN01007016.1:5787-16713 GCA_900302755.1 Chromis chromis
GTGAAACTCCCGAGAGAGCTCAGATTTATACAGAACAGTGATGTCACGGCCGGGGGCGGGACTTGATGACGGCATCCGGGGGCTCTCATCCAATGAGGGGCCAGGATCAAACTGCCATATCTCACACCTGGGTGCGAGACCGCAAAGGCTCATGGAAGACTGAGTTCTTCCAGTACTCCCTTTGTTTGCAGATCTCACGAGATCAGCTTCTATGAGGCCTGTAGGCACGACATTAAAAAGGATCTCTGGCATCCAGTTATGAAGTGTCACATGTCTGAACATCCTTGAACGCACCATGAAGGACAGTTGATAAACCGTCTCTGCATCACAGCCGCTGTACCACGCAATGATAATGCAGGTTTGATAAAAAAAAAATAAGGCTGATTAAATGTCGTCGTGATGGATTACCTATCTTAAGGAAGTTTCGAGTATCTGCAGATTCATCTGCATAGCACACCGAAATTATTTTTTTGGGGTTTTTTTTTAGTAAAAGAAAGACAACATCTGTAAAATAAAACCTCTACACTCAAAGTTGAGGGCTTGAACGCAGCATCACGATGCTTATCACATGTAGTCTGGTCTGGGTTTCTCCACCGTGAGCTCTACGTTGCAGTAATAACTACAACCGGTATGCGCACTAGATGGCACTGTTGTCATATCTCACTTCATGCACACACACATACACACACAAATAAGCAGAGATTGGCAAACACAATGCTACCCAAGGCTCAAGAGATGGAGAGGCGCTTTCTGTCTTTCTCCCTCTCTCTCTTTGACACACATACTCTCTTTCTCCTTTGGCTGTTTTCTCTCCCCTTCCCTCACACACACTTACACTACCTCTGTCGATTCATCCACCGTAATGTATCGTTATTACAAAAACAGACACCTCATAATACTAAAAACCCATTGTTACTGCAGCCAGAAAAAATCAGGAAAGATTTACAGGAGGCGTGCAGTCTCGTGTGATTCATGAAATTATGAGATGCATGTAATCACGAGCTGCTGCAGCCGTGACGAGCTGCAAGAACCGAACCTCGCCTCCATCCACTTTCAGCATCAGTTACATTTTGCTCGCACCTTCCAGCTGCATGTAACCGCAGTCGTCTGTCAGATTCAGCTGCAATTTTTTATTTTTTTTTGTGGAGTGCTTTGCCGAAGAGCACTTCAGGAAAGTGGATTACCTCTCAGTCACTACTCCCACAGTTTGTTCTGCCTTTGGGGATTTAAAGTGTCGTCTGCCTGGTCACCAAATCACTTCTCTCCCTTTTGGAGGAGGCTGCCGACGAAAGAGGCCAAATCAGATGAACAGTCTGTGCGAATTTGTTGTCGTTCCACGCTCTTCATCCCATCTCGGTGAAGTGCGTGTCAGAGAGGGAGATGAGAGAGATGAGAGCTTGAACCATGACTCAAACTCAGTTAACACCAAAAAATAATGATCATCAGTGCTTGGTTATCAAAACAGGCACACACATAGAGGGAAAACAGATATACTTGCTACACAAACTAGAGACTGCGCTGTTCACACGCTTTAAATGACATGTGTTTACACTTTATCATCAAGTGACCTCTCGTGGTCCCCCCCAATCACACTTGCAACTGTGCGCCGACGGATCTGAAGACAATCATATGGCTCGTTTTGGACGTCTGTTACAACCGACCAGTTTTGTGGTTTAAGTGTGAGGCCTTGTTGCACACAGAGTGATAGAATGAGGAGCAGTGGATATGAACTATGCTACAGTAAATCCTAAAAAAAGGACAACTATTTAGACTGATTATTATTTGTTTGAGTCATTTATCAAAAAAAGTGTCAGTAAGTCAAGCTAGATTCTTAAATATGAAGATTAACACCATTTTAAAAATAGATTTCACTAAAAATATAATATCTCTGATAGGGAAGAAAATTTTCTAAATGATAATCGACAGTCTTATCAACCATTAATCTGTTAATCAATGTCACGATATATATTTGATTGACATTTTTTAATATCCTGATACAGCCATTTGAATGCAATCACATGCCTTGTGACAGTGATGCTGTCTTAGCACACTCTAGCTGTGGTCGGTTGGCATTAAGCATCACAGAAGACTTCCTCATGGTGGCCCTGTGCTACCTAAACTCCCATAGTGTTCTCTGCTGGCCAACATGGAACTGTCTGTAGTCCGAGTAATTGCCTCCTCTGGTCGCTACAGTATTAAACACTAAGAGGCTCCACCTGGTGGCTCAACCAGGTGCTACAGCTAATCTACAACACATTTTCTGACATGCTTGTCCTTCATCTTCTGCCTTATCGTTTAATATATTTTTGATCAGTTAAATTAATAACAGCAATGAATTGACTAATGAGTATTTATTAACATCCCTAATCTTTGAGTTTTTTAATTATTTGAAGGTGTCATCCAGAGAGTTTATGAGCAGATGAATTGGCTCACAAACACGGCTGTGAAAGAACCAAAAATTTCCTACACATTGTCAATAACTTAGGCCAGGCTCACACTATAGGAGTTTGATGCAGATTAAATCCCCAAATTTCAACCCTCTCAACAATCGGAGGAAAAATCTGGTCTTGAACCTTTGTCTCAAATGATGTTTAAGAGATTTACAGATCCAGCCTTAAACATCCAAAACTATTTACAGACTCATCAGAACCCCACAATAACATCAAACATGTTTAATATTTACCAGTTAAAATCAGGAAAGTTACCATTATCATGTTTCCACCAGAACCCTAACGCTAAGATTGATTGAATAGAAAATCTGTAGGCAAACTCTTTAAGGTTTTTGCTTTTGTTTGTCACTGCAAAGTATGTTTAGCGTTACAGCAAATTCAGGCACCCAGTCTGCTTTTTGTTTTGTTTTGTTTCTCTCTGCTTTCCCATGAGATCACGCGAGGTGACGCACTATTCCCTGATTGCTCCCTCTGGCACCATAATCTTAATAATATCTTGTAGTGTGTGATGTGCCATTATTTTCTAATCTTGAATTGTGTGCATGAGTGAGATAAGAGAGAAGAGTATCTGTGAAGTGTCTCTGTATGTGTGTGATGCATCCAGATTTAAAAATGTGATTTTAAAACTCCTGTAGTAGCCTTATTCTAACTTGAGTGTCAATTTATAGGCCGCCATGATATACAATTTACACAAGCAGTTGTTTCTTTCGACGGCAAAATGTATGTATGTTATTATAAAAGCCTCACATAAATTGGTCAGTTGCCATTTCTTATTTTCACATAAGTAAAACTGATGCAATCAAATACAGGAAACCAGCTGTGAATCCTTTTTAGGTAGAATTTCTTGCAGACTAAGTATTAAAAAGTGAATGATCTCAGTCTCCAAAGTCAACAATAACAACAAAAACCCTTGAGTTTAGGATTTATTGCAAGACTGTTGCAGAAGGCTGCAGTGGCATTAGTGAGGTGCTAATATATTACACTGAAAAGTGAGTACACAACTTGAGAGGACACCACAATGACATCTGACAATGTCAATTTTAAGTCCGTAACGCATTTAATCAAGATTTGCAGACGGGTCACTATTTATCATCAAAATTTCAAGTGTGACCTTTGTTCATCATCAGTGAGCCAGCAAAGGGTGCCAGGCACACACCTCTGGAACGGAGCAGCAAACAAATTTGCTCTTTTGTGGCGTTGACAGTCACGACACCGAGATGCCTGCCAAGAAACTTAATATCGGGTCGGGTCAATAAAAAAGCAAACGAGTAAATCACAAACCCATGAACACACTCAACCAAACTTTCCAAATCGACTAGAAAGCAGTTTTGCTTGTTTAGGCGAAGAAGCGAGCGAGGACAGTCTGACTGACTGCTCGCCTAACAGGACACAAAATGACTGCAAAGTTTGGCCACGGATGCCGATGGCTGACAGTCGAGCCATCACATCTGATTTAACAAAGATTGCTGGTTGACTCCTCACACTGACAGTGGCCAATACTGCTGCCGCTGATAGTGCTCCCTCAGGAAGTGTACCTAATTGCCGTATACCCTGTTTCCACCACAACTCTGCCCAACGGAGGGGCATTAAAGTCAACCCAGCTATGAACCAAATGTTTTGACAGATGCGATTGGCCTCAAGTTTTATCTGTTCAAAAGTTCATTGAGTATAAGTAAACAACACCAGTGGCAAAAGTACTGCACTTAAGTACAGTTTTGAAATGCATGCACTTCACTTGGGTCCAATTTTTGCAACTTTATACTTCTATTTAATCAGATTTTTAAAGTAAATATTGAACTTTCTACACTGCTGTATTTATTAATCTCACGCAGATTAAGATTCTGCTAATACTTGCTCCCCTTTTACCTTTTGTTCTGCTAAATTTATTTCAGTAAAAGGTGTGAAACCTCGCAAACTCCCCCAAAAACTTTGTTCTTAAGTTTTCAATAAATCAACAATAGTCGCAGAACCTGCTGTTCCACCATCTGCAGTATTGCAAGTCAGGGATTCTTTAGCTTTTCACGCTGAGATCCAAATCAGTAGTTCCTCCTCCTCCTCTTCCTCCCCTCTTTGGGAGCCAGACTACTTTCCTCCCAACACCTTGTACTGCAGCCCAGTGCAAAATCTCACCAACTATACAGCCAAGGCCTAAAAACAGAACATTTGTTTCAATCTCACCTCCTACGCATGGATCAAACAGTTAAACCTGGAGCTTAAATTACCCAAAATTATCAAAAGAAAATGTGAAGTAAAAGGTGTGATACTCCCCGCGGTGACTTCATAGATTAGTCAAACTAGGCGGACAGATTTTACCATTTCATCACCTCGAGAAAATAAAAGAATGTATGTTATTTTTCTCAATTTAATGCTCCATTACTGTTTTTCTGGGTATTCAGAATTGAGGACAATTCGTGAGACTTCTATCCTCCAAGAAACTGATGAAGTACTGCTGAGCAAAGGTGTTTAAACTCCCATAATGTGCACTAACCTGCAGAGAGATGTTGCATGCTTCATTGACACATCCACATTCAGATAAAGATTAAATGCTATCTGTTTCAGTGTGGTTAAAGGTCTGTCCTGATAGAGCGGTACAGCAGAAAGATGGGCAGATGGTGGAGGGGAGAGAGAGAGAGAAAGAGAGAGAGAGAAAACGAGAGGAGGGAAGGGAAAAGGGAGGAAGACTGTGTGTGTCAGCGTGTCAACACATAGATATTTCCTCTGCAGCACTCTGTCTCTGCTCATATCTCACCCTAGTGTCGGGGGAGTGGGTGGCAGGCCCTGTCTGGAGAGACCACACACACATTTAGCCTTCAGAAAATTAGCCGTGGCAGTGCCGGCCGGTGTTGTGAACGAGGAACACACACACACACACACACACACACACACACACACACACACTGCAGTTGTGAAGCCAAAAATATGTGCTCGGTGAAGTCGTGTAAATTCATATTTAACAGCAATACAGACTTTCTAGTAAAGTGAGGCAGCTTTATACACCCATCTACAACAACATTAAAACCACTGACAGGTGAAGTGAACGGCATTGATCATCACATTAAAATGCAATGTTCTGCTGGGAAGCCTTGGGTCCTGGCATTCACATGGAGGTCACTTTGACCCTTCTACAGCTTGTTTCAGACCAAACAAATCCCCAGCATCACTCCTTGACAGCAGTGGCGTTTCTCCACAGCACATTGTTCTGCCCAGGAGTGATTTGAGGAACACAATCAAGAGCCCAAGGGGTTGAACCCGCCTCCAGATCCCCCAGATCTCAATATCCATGGGATGCACTGGCACAAACTCTATCGATCTGCTGCCAACATCTTTGGACATCCTGAGAGATCCCAGGTCAATGGCACGGTGGATCAGAGCTATTTTGATGGCTTGAAGAGGACAATACTAGACTGGGCATTTCTGGGAGAAGTGTGATTGCAGAAAGCTGCAGCTTGCGATTGCTAAAGCTTGTACTGGTCAACGCTTGTTGAGCAAAAGGCTGGTATCAAACCTGCAACCTTCTTTGTTTTGGTTTCCAAAAATATAATGCAACCAGACTAATTATACTGGCAGTTTTAATGATGTGGCTGACAGGTGTAGCCTACTAAAGACAGACAGAGACAGGCAGTGCTGTATGTGTTTTGACCATGCTGCTAAATTGCAATACAATGCTAGTACGAGTGTACTGGCAACCAGAATTCACGGTTTGGTACGAATCTTAGTTTCAATGTTGGTGTTTTCAGAGAAGGGAAGACAACTAAACAAACAAAAAGTCCATTAAGACAAGTGCAACATATTAATTGTTCACTTCAATTAGTAATTAATCGTAATTTCAGCTTTTAAAAAACCTTTTGTCAACACTGAGGTTACAGCCATCTTGTCAGAAAAAATACTGGAATTGTCAGTGGATACAAGCTACCATGGAGTTGGTATTTACACTGAATGTAAGATTCACACTGAGGTTGAAATGAACGTCACGTATTGAACAGTTCAGGACGACTACACCTAAGTTACATCCCTTGATGTTGGGGATGAGTCATCCACTTTTGGTCCAGACTGAAATATCTCAGCAATTGAAGTGTGGTCTGCTCTGACATTTTGTAAAGACATTCTTGGCCCCCAGAGAATGAATTTACTTACTGGTGATCCATATTGCCATCAAAATGTTGTTTCAGTGTTTAATGTCTGCAATAGTTTTGCTATTGACTAAATAAAATACATAAAAAATATATAAAATTAGTAAAATACATATAATCAGTGACAATATTTTTTTATCTAAATATATTTCTATACGTCCTCTTTCAGATAAAGTCAATGTTCCCAGATTTCATTATCAAAAAATGCTTACCTAGCAGCCACACCTCATCTAAAACAACACCTAATCTGATTTTCTTAATCTCTGCAGTGGCCCAGTTGTAAATAACAGAAAGAGCACCTGGTTGAAAAATATGTTGAATCAATGCACCAAGTGATAACAAATAAAATTTCTTAGGGGTAGAAACAATTTAATTGAGATGACTGAAAGGCAGTTAAAGCTTCAGATAACTTCAGATTGGGTTCACAAAAGTGAATGTAAACTGCAGTATTGGTGGGGAAACCCATAAATTTCCTGCAGTGGTAATTTGATTCTGATATCTCCTGAATGGTTTGAGTTATAGAGTAGGTTACATCTTGAATTTGCACAGTACAGTTCTGCCCTTCATAGAAGCAACCTATTTGTCATACCTGGACTGACTTCAGCCGCTTTGGAAAGATATTGATCATTCAGATTGAGAAAACAAGATTATTGGGAGCTGAAGAAAACATTTAAAGAGTGTTCACATAGAATTAAAGGGGAGCGGATTGTACCATTAACCTTTTACTTTATTTAACATCTGTACGTACCCCAAAGAAATAACGTTCATCCTTACAATCCCTAAATCACAAATTACTGATATCACTATAGTGTTCATTTGTAGTTACCAAACTTGTATCAAATCACTTGCAGCAGCTATGATCATTTAGTTTTTAGTGTTGATTAGCTTTTATTGAAACCAATTCAGTGAATTACTTTATTGAAATTCTTTTTATATTCACATAATTGGCTTAGCCTCGGAAGGTTTCAGAAGTACAAATGCTGATGATTTCTTTAGTTTGTGGTCATTAGTTTATCTGCATTAATTGTGACAATGAATTCATATAGCACCCATCATTTGTGAGATTCTTTTAGAGAGAAATAAGCAAAGTAACCCGACAACAATACTACATGCAAGAGAATACAATGATTAAATTAACCATAATTCAGTATTTTATGACACAAAGGAGATGTTAAAATCCCAAATATCCCTATGTAGTTCACCTACAGCCTTACAAACGTAATCATAAATGGTATAAATATGGAATACCCCATTTGTTAATGTGCATTTAAAATGTAGTTGAATAAAGTAGGTTCTCCTGCAGTCTGTGCAGCTTTTTACACATCTGGCATGTACTGTATGGAAGAAAGACCAGAAAGTAAACAGTCCTGAGGGGAAAAAACTAAACCGAGTACATGAGCTAAAAGATTCAGTGCTCTGCTAAAGGTAAAACTGTACTGACAGTGTTGTGAAACGTGTTACATCTGGCAGATACGAGACGCAGGCCTTCGACCGAGCAACAACATCTCTACCCTGAAGCACAGTTGTGGTCGTATTGTGCTTCTGGGGACTTTTCAACGACGGTAAATGTAAGACTTGTGAGAAAAGATCAAACGATGAACGGAGCCAATTGCAAGCAAATCCTTTGCAGAACCAGCCTAAGGTTGCCAAACATCTTGGATTGGGGTGATAGTCTCCTCTCCAAGACGACAGCGATCCTAAGTATACAACAGAGTTAACACTGGAATGAGTTCAGAATAAAATCGAGAATGTCCTTAGGTGGCTCAGAAAATGGATTTTAAAATTTGTGGAATGACTTCAAGGTGACCATTCAGGTGCTTTTCATTCGACTGAAAGGACAAAGGAAAATGGGCATAAATCAAAGCTCCAATCTCTGCTTGAGGTGCCTATGCAAAGGGACGATTGCGTGTACACAGATTTAAATAACATACGCAGTTGTTTTCAATTAGTTTTTCTCTGTACCTCAGTTCATTTAGAATGTTGACTGCTAAACTTTAATATTTTTATCACTGTTACCTGGATTGTCCAAAAGAGAAGTTCTATTTTAACCGTCCGATGTTTTCATGAGTTCATATACGAGGGGTGATCATGTAGACGGAGTGCATCACCGTCACATGCAACAGTTACGGTTCAGGAGACCATCTAACACTGCGCCATCAACAGCAGGATCAAACTTTTGTGTCCATCGACTGCAAACTGGAGCAGAGAAAAAAGCAAGGATTATCACTGGTGAAGAGAGGTGGGTCTTCAATGCGCCGTGCATTTTGATCACAGTGTGGTGAATAAACATGTTTCTTTGGACACGACAACACAATCGTCGAACTCCATCTACCCTTCTTGCTAGATTTGGCACCCTGTGACTTCTTCCTCTTCCCCAAAATGAAATTCAAGTTCGTGCTTTTGAAACAGTTTAGAGGATTCAGCAATCATCACAAATGTTGCTTGACATGTTTGCATAATTTGACTTCCAGGGAGTGTTATATCTGTTGCAGACACACTAGAACACACCAGAAGTGTTGTATTGCGGCACTAGGAAACTACTCGACGGGGATAGCAGCCAAATTTAATTCTGATCTCAATTTCTTTAATTTAAATGCAACATCTCAGTACTTTTTGATCACCTTGTACAGTTGGATACAAAAGTCTGAGACCCCGAGTGGAGACACTTCTATTTTGATTTGAATTGAATACAAACATTTTCATTATGAATAATATCAGCATAACAACATGAGAATGAATGTGCTTGAATTTCACGCTGTCTTAGTGTTTGCTCCCCCTTTCCTATAATGGCAGCGTTACAGGAGCTGGCATGGATTCCACGAGCTTGTGCAAAACCCCCGATAACCCATGTTATCCCAGCATGATCTGACAATGATCCAACGAGCTTCTGTCAGGATTGTCTGGCTTTCTCTGTTCTCAAATGCCCCCATCAGTGAAGTCGAGGTCAGGCGACTGAGGAAAGTTCATGATAGTCAGCACTCCTTGGCTTTCTCTGGTTTTCAAGGACTTTTCAGGCGTGTTTGGACACATTGTCCTGCTGCAGTATGAATCCTTCACCTCAAAGATGCAAACCAGAGAGTGTAATGGTCTGAAGAATGGAGTGCTGCTTTTTCTTCATGGTCAGGGTCGATTCGGTGCAAGTGTCCAACACGGACTATTTTCTGCATGTCATTCCCCAAGTTTCTTTCTCCCTTTTCCAGAAAAATGCCCAAAAAGAGTCTTAAAAAAAGCATATTGAAACTATCAGCTTCCAAAATCCATTATTGATAGGCTCTATCTTTAGATTTACACATTTGCAACATATACAGGCATAACCATAGGAACAAAGACGCTTTGTTAATAACGCTTCCAGGATGAGATGCAGCAAATTACTGAAACGTGACCACCGATCAAAGGCATCAGCCAGAGGTCAGAGGAAGAACAGTTTGTCTGATATGAACGTAATACTTGGAACCAGCTGCTGTCCTCATGCTGGGCTGGTGAGAGGAATCTTCAGCCATATCTTAATAGATAGCCTGGTGTCCTGCAGTGACATGTAAATGGATTTCCATGAACCGAGCGGATCAAAACACGAGAGGCTACATTTATCAATAAGCCATCCATCTGCAACTGCTGCATCCCCGGAGTCGCAGTTTTTCTGAGCTGCTGTGGGCGATGGATAACCGGAGTGTGTCTCTCCGTCATTTAGCAAAGTGACTTGCAAATCCAGGTTCTGTAATTGTCTGTAGGAACAGTGGAACTGTGTCGAATGCTGATCTTTAGTTAGAATGCCGCTGATAGCTGCATTCATTTTGGTTTATCTCGCATTAGTCTTGAAATCCCTGTTTTCATTTCAGCATGTTGTGCAGCAGTGATGTTAAACTGGGTGCAGACACACTAGTTTGACAACTATTGTCTTAATGATGTCAGGATAAATCTGCCTTCAAAGTGAGCCGATCATCAATAACCCGAGGGTTGAATATTTGGAGGAATATTTTCATTGTTGTATAATTGTGCCTCGGGGCCATAGACTGTATGTATGTAACAATAAACAGGGGTGATTTATGTATAATAGGAACAGATTGGAATGTTTTCTTGGCTATAACAAACTGAATTATATTGTGGGAGATATTTGTGTTTTTCCTAAAGGCAAAAAATATATGAAAAATATATGCGTTATAAAATGCCTGCTTTGTGGCTATCCATCTGTGGAATATACACCGATCAGCCACAATATTATGACCACTGACAGGTGAAGTGAATAACATTGATCATATTAGTACTATATGGTGTTCTGCTGGAAAACCTTGGATTTTGGCATCCGTGTTGATGAGACTTAGACACCCAAATAAACATTGTCCCAGAAC
>OMNN01007021.1:13236-24229 GCA_900302755.1 Chromis chromis
CACACACACACACACACACACACACACATCTTTTAATGGCAGCAAAAACATTTGCACTGGATTCTATCTCATCTTAAGAACAAAGCATAATGTAATGAAGTATTCAAGGAATGTTAAATGAGAAATGATGGGATTTTTAAATATGCAAAAGTAAAAAAATTGGGCTGCAGGCTATATTATCACGAAGCAAAACCAATCTATTTCAAAGGTGACACATTTCAAATGGAGGAGGCCCCGTCAAATGGCATTAGACAGGGAAATTCATCCCTTCTCTGTTGCATAAGTAAAGATGCAAGAAAAGAGTGCCCCAACACAGTTCCTATTCAGAGATACAGGAGATGAATAATCAGTAATAATGCATTACATTTCCATTTTCCCATCAATCTGAACTCAATAATCCATAATGACAAAGCGAAAATATGTCTTTTACTGAAATCTCCATTTCGAGGGTGTTCAGACACGATGCTGTAACACTCAAAACTGTGGATAGGTGCACTATTTTTTCTTTAATTAATCACAAGATATGCCTACAATTTAATTGGAGTTTAGGGTCTAGAAAGGCCCATGCCTGTGTATTCAAAGCCCTATTACTATGACACTGCATGTCAATACAAAAACCAAGCCAATAAGTACAAGGATCCTCCCCCTCCCAACAGCAAAGGATAGCTCAGGTAAAGGAGGTAAGACTACTTCTAAAGCTTTGTGTTCCCAGGAGCATGGTGGCATAAAAAACTGGGAAATAGAAGAAGTTTGGAACCACCACGACTCTTCATAGAGTTAGCTGTCCTGCCAAACTGAGTCAGCAGCACTCCATTAATCAGGCCTTTTGATGAATAAAAGAAATTAGACAGCCGATTTGGAGCTTGCTAAATGGCACTGTGGGGGCTAACGAAACAAAAACTTAGCCTTTAGAGTAGAACCCCAATCACTGTATCTGGCGAACACCAGACGTTGCTCATCACCTGGCTGATAATGCCCCTAAGTTGAAGCATGGTGGTGGCAGTATCATGCTATAAAGGTGTATCTCAACACTGAGGGAATGACGAATGCATCCAAATACAGAAGAAGAAGAAAACCTGCTCCAGAGTGGATTCTTGGGCAAAAGATCCCCCGAAGCCACAGCTAAGACCCTGACCACTGCAGGACAAGTGTTTGAGTCTCCCAGAAAAACGAAAAACTCGAATAAAGCATAGAGTATCTGTGGTAACACCCATTCCATTTGACAGAGCTGAAAATATGCCCAAATCCAGCTGTAAATATGTATCTGACACACTGAAATAACAGCTGTAGACTCATGAAAATTGACATACCTCATATTTCACAAGCTACTTAAATGCCCTGGTTTTAACTATTCAGGTGCTTGGATTATTGATACGATATAATAAAAGTTTAATTGGAAGAATGTGACTCCCGAAAAACTGATGTACAGTCCTGATGTTCCTCTTACATTATAAACAACGGCTGGTAGAGTACAGACTGCAGAGACCACAAACCCAACAATAACCCAGCGGATATTTTGCTGAATCTAAGCTTAAAGTCATGAAAAGTAATCAAAATCACTATATTCTACATGTGGCATTTAAAAATAAACTGTTTGCTTTCACCTGATTTTGTAGAAAAACACAAAATGCTGTGCTTCTCATTGCAACAGTAAAGCCATCCATGACTGCAGACCAAATACGTTGTGTATTTGGTCTGCAGGCATAGACAACATATGTTGTGTTTGAACATAGGGGATCGGAGACAAGTACAAAAACATAAATATAAGTGATCAAATATCTATAGTATCTACAGCCACCATTTTTCCTAGTATTGCTAACACCTTGGATCACTGTCATTATAACTTTATTCTATTGCACAAAATACATGTTTTAGTTCTTTCTACTTCTAGCCACAGTTTGCTGTTTACAGTGAGGTGCAAGACTTTATACTTCAGTGAAAAATAAGACAAAATTAACGCCCAAAAGCTATGTTAGAGTGATTAAGTGGAGCCAGCTGACAACCTGCCACTGAGCGATGTTCAACAGTGACGATCATTGCTGGCTACAATGGAAAAAGTAACTTCCTGAATGTTTTCTATTCGGATCGTTTTAAGTGAGAAGCAGCAGATTTTGCCAAGTTGGGACATTGGAACAGAGTCCAATTCGTTAGAATAGAGTGTTTGTAAGGTTTTCAAATACCTTGACAGTTTCGAGGGAACTCTTCCGTCTTCTTCAGAAACGTCATCTAGATGTCGGGTGATGATGTGCCTTATCAGCTGATGTTACTGAGGCGTGGTCGACTTGTCAGATTTGACAGGTTGACCACGCCTCCCGCTGTCTGATCGCCCCCCCCTCCAATATGGCGCTCCAGGTGTGGGACAGGTTGTAGGCTCCCTGGATAGGCCTGGATATGCCCTGTTATGATCCTTGGGGATGGCGATATACAGTATATATGGGATTTGATGGTTTTAAAACACTGCATTCTGTGAGAGAATGCAGTGTTTTAAAGATGCTGACTTTAATTCAGGCAAGAACTCATGTAGACTGTTTTGACTGTTTTACTTAATGATTTTTAATCTTTTTGGAGCCGCCGATGAACCCAAGAACACTTGTTTTTGAAATGCACACTGTCTAGCATCATTTCTTTTACTTTCTTTCTCTTTGAAATCTCATTCCTTCTCTTCCCTCCTTCCAAAACATAATGTCACACGAGTAGATTGGATTTGCCAGAATGCATTTCTATCTCCACCAGTGGGACCATATCTTCCCAGGTCATCCATCCATGAGGTGCTGCTTCAGATGGATTCCACCTCTTCCAGGGACAATGTCTGTCCCACCTCCCATTCTATGACCCCAAGTCCCTCATCAGGATATATTACTCCTACAGTCTCAGAACAACTCATATCCCCGAAGTGTAATGCAGGTGCCAAATCACTTTATCACTTTTTTTGTCTCTGGAAAAAAAAGAAAAAGTTAGCACTGGGAGAAGGCTGCTAGATTTCCCTGCTGATGCATATGCATGTTTTTACAGTGCATCAAGTTGGAAAGATACCACATTCATAAAAGTTAGTTGTTTTTTTTGCACTGGAGACTGTATGTGTGTATTGGAGGAAATTTACAACACAGGTCTTTTGTTTACTGCAAAATGCAAAATGCCAAAAAAAATATTATAAAAGGAAAAAGATATTTGTGATCTTTTCTTTAGATTATATAAATTGTCCACAATTTTGTGAGTATTCTGGCCAGTCCTGTATGATGCACACACTAGGAGCTTGTCAATGAAAGAACTGAAAGCATCAGATTTGACGGAGGTAGATGAATACGTGGCTAAAAAAAACACATATTCAGTTCTGCTCTCATGCTGGCTCCACGCTTGTGTTGTTTGTTCAGGGTCTGAATCTGAAAAACTGCATATTTTTCTGACCTCACTGCCTTTTGTTCTGCCTCTCCGCCTGTGAAGGTCTGGGCACTGGGGAGTAAGATTTGTGGGAGCCAGACGATGTGTTCTCCACCAGAGGAGCCGGTGTCACAGGAGTGTATGAAAACAAAGCTTTGTGAGTTGAGGACATGCTTTTTGAGCTTAAACTACAGCCTGCGCGCATTTATCATCAGCCATGTGGGCATAAAGCAGCACAGACATGCACATATGTATGAGCGCACACACATAGAAGATCTTAGACACGTCAATAGCAACACACTGCCAAACACAGACACACACACAGGCAGAAGGTTAAACCCAGAGTCGAGGACTTATAGTAGGAAGACATCTGCATGTACAAGATGGGGTGAGACAATATGATCAGTGCTGTTGCAAGAGAGGGCAGCTTAAAGCTAATGGCATGTGATGCCCAGCTGCTGGCTCAAATCTGTTGCAGCCATCTGTTTCGCCTCGCTAGTTTAAAACATTCTCACTCCAAACACCTTTTAAAAGAAGCTGTGTGCATCTTTTACATGCTTAGGTTACGAGCCTGGAGGTGAGTCCCGTGGGATCCTACAGTTCACCGGGGCAAGCCGCCCTCGGTGGAACTCGGCGACTGAACAGATTCACAGCGTTAAGTGCAGTTAAAATGTTGTGACACTCCATTCGCAGCCCGGATCAATGATTCAGTAGGGCCTAATGTAGGTTTGATAAATGCTGGTTTGCATTTGGAAAAGGTCATGTGTTAATGCTGCAAAATCAATTAGTTGTTTGCAGAAGGCCTCCTCTTCCAAATGACATGATAGGAATCTAACATGCCAGTCTTATTCCTCCCCTTTCTTAGCGCATTATTTCAAATCTTAGAGGAGATGTAATAATTGGGTTTGTTTTGAAAATGCTAACATCTCGAACAAATTGAATCTATTTGCTGTATTAGAATCCCAGAGCTTCTTTCTGTGTGACAAATGTGTTTAAAAAAAAATTGGGTAAAATTATTATTATTATATTCAATCTCAAGATGAATATTTATATAGCTGTCTGCTATTACTAGGCATAATGTGCAGCAGAAAATGTCCAAACACCCACATAAAACACAGCTGCCTTCACTTCACTGTCACCTCAAAGCTATTTTTTTAGCTATGTATGCTCTCTAGGGAGTATTTGGGCAGCGTGTAAAAGACCATTGTAATAATAAATATCATTTTGTTATGACATGACTTTTTCTGCACTTCATTTGCATAAGTGCTGATCAGCCACAACATTAAAACCAGCTGCCTATTAATGTGCCGCCAAAGCCAATGTGACCACATGAACACAGGCGCTCTGGGAGGGTCCTGTGGGTGTCTGGGACCAGGAAGTTGGCAGCAGATCCTTTTCAGCCCTTTGGGTTTTGGGTTGGGGCCTTCATGGATCAAGCTTGTTTTAGCACACTGAGGATCAGATTCGGATCAGGAGAGATGGGAGGCTGGGTCCATGCCTTGAGCCTTGGGCTTTGTTGTGTTTCTTGAGCCATTTCTGAGCAGATTTTGTGGCGTAGCAGGGCGAATAAACCTGCCATCTCAGAGTGCTGTTGCAATGGGGGGTGTGCTTGGTCTCCAACAATGTTTAGGTGGATGCTACGTATCAAAGGAACATTCACATGGATGCCACAATCCCAGGTTTCCTAGCAGAACATGGCATTGTAATGTTGTGGCTAACTGTGTGTGTGTATATACAAGGTGCAATCAAAACGTTCCAAGACTGTGCCTATAAAAATCAAAAACCATATTTGACCACCATCCCTATTGATGTAGTCTCCTTGTGCATTAATACGTCACCTTCAGTACTGCTGCAATGCTCCCTGAAGTCCTGTCATGTCAAGGACCATCTGAAATGAGTGCTGAATCTCCTGTGCCAAAACATTATTTCTTTAAACTTGAATTTCCTTTTTGGGGAAGAGGAAGAAGTCACAGGGGGCCAAATCTAGCAAGTAGAGTGGGTAAGGAGCGATTGTGTCGTTGTGGTCAGAAAAACTCCTGTTTAATCACTGCACTTTAACTGGGACCATAGTACACTGGAGCATCCACATGCTATCACACTACAGTTCAGGACTTTTGTGCCAAATGATCTTCCTCAGACACCTCAGGATGTTAATCTAGGGGACTAACTCTCAATGCACAACCTTGTGAACTGGTTTGCTCCTGACCTCATGTGCCTCTTCTGGTTTTGGAAACTGTGGCTCTTCCATTGTGAAAACCATTGTCTTTCTCTCGTTGGTAGCCACAGACACACCTCTTATTACAAGTGATGATCCTCAACATGAAGCTTGGCTCATCTCGGACTGACACAGAATGCATCTACCAGTGGTTACAAAGATGTATGGAACACAGGTCCCGCTAGTGTGTGCTTGTAATTGTATATTTTTCTGCATGTTGCCAGGCACTGAGGTGAATATTTCTAAAGATATACTGCATATAGACACACGCATACACAGTGCATGGTGATATACAGTGAACTACCAACTTGTTCTCATTAGTACACACATCAGCCTGCCATGCAGTCCCACACAGCCATACACTACATTATTAAACCACACAATTACATCATGATTACAAGGGCAAAGATCACTTTGCTCATGGTCTGCTATCCTCAGTATAAATTATGGCCTTGTATGATTAGAAATTAAAGTCCCATGAGTCTGCTTTTGCTCATACTACTCACGCTTCACCTACCTTACCTTGCCAGTCTTGCTCTTTCTCTCTCTGCATCTCTAACATCAACATTAACTAACATTAAGATAAAAACCCCTCGAGCTACTGTATATGGTTAAAAAAAACAACCTAAAAACAAGGAATGATTATTCTGGGTAAGAAGCAAATGTTGGTGCCTCTTCCACTTTGAGCATCCTGAATTACCACTTACAGACACATTGACGTATACATAATCTCCACTCGTAACTTCAGAAGTGTTGACATTCGCCGCTTTCATCCAACTTTTCTTGTAAGTCGCTGCGTGATGTGCAAAAATTCCCTGAGGCAGGAAATATTTTAACAGGTACTCAGTTACAAGGCCCGGAGTTTTTAAAGATCCTTCTCGAACATCTGTGCAGCACACAGGCAATTTGAGATAAGCCTCGCACAGGGGAAGTTAATTAGCAATATGGATCAGGCCTAATGAATACATGAAGTGTATCTCAAGATGTAATAGCACTGAATGTGTCTATTAAATACAACTTTTATTTGAAGCCCCCCTCCTAAAACTTACACGTGTGCAGTTTTACTTTATAATTACACACATTTCCCGGATCCTCGTTTGTATAGTTCAAATCATCCCAGTCTGTGAGCATCCACATAGCATCCTCACAGACTGTAGTGCTATGGTTCACTGAAAATGCACACTGATTTCTTTTATTTATTATTTCTTTTTTGTGTGTGTGTGTGTGTGATGGGAAGTAATTTGCTGTAATGCGTGATCAGGGTGTTTTGAAAAAGCCATTTCATCTCGCTGTGCTGGTCCCTTTCTCTGTGGGGGAGCCCGGCTGTTCCTGTTCCTCTATCAACACCAACCACTGAAGCTGAAAGATTGTGCTGCTGCTGAGGCTAAATGAGACTTCACACCCCTCTGCTCTCTCTTTTGCGTCTTTCTCCCCTTTTCTTCTTCTCGCTCGAATTCCGTATTTGTCTCACGCGCTTCGTCAGCGTTGTTCACCTGGAAATGCATAAATAAAGACCTCATACTGGCAAACTAAAAAGGCACAGATGTCACTTAATGAAAGACACAGTGATGGAAAAATAAAACAAATTAAGAGGAAAAGTGGGGTGCAAGAAAACTCAGATAAATGTCAATCAGTTTGCTTCTGATTGCTCAACCTGAGTGTAATTCCCTCCAGCAGGTGTTTGCAGCCTCAAAGTTTAAAATGAGAACAATGGTCTCAGCTATTGTTATAATTACGGTTTCAGTGGGTGAATAAGTGATCAGTGAAACCTCCCACTCTCTGCCCACATTTGTTTTAATAAGAGGTTTGATGCCGTACCATTTCAGGCGTTTAGCTCATTTTGCCCGGCAACAGCTGTGTCCTTAGCCCTGTGATTTTAGTTGTCATTGTCTAGCTGTGAAGCAAGAATAATAAGTGTTCTTGTCTGCCAGATGGACATAAAGTAGGAGTTAATGTGTTTATGTAGATAAATAAAAGACCTACAGCAGAGCTGCAAAACACTGCAGTGACAAAGTAGAGAGAAATATTACCTCGGATGTGTTTTAAGTCTGATTTCTGCACAAAAGCACATGTAAAGACTTGAAAGATTGTGATCTTGTTCACAAGGGATGAAAAAATGGAGCGTGAGATGGACAGATGGATTGGTGCTATGTCAGCAGTAATGCGGGCATTGTACCGGACTGTCATGGTGAAGAGGATGTTGAGCCGGAAGGCGAACCTTTCAATTTACCAGTCAATCTGCGCTTCAACCTTAACCTATGACCAGGAGGTCTTGGTAGTAACTGAAAGAATGAGATTGCGGATACAAATGGCCAAAATTAGTTTCCTCTGTAGGGTGGCTGGGGACATCCAGAGGGACCTCAGAGTATAGTCGCCACTCCTTTGCATTGAAAGGAGCCAGTTGAGGTGGTTCGGGCATCTGATTAGGACACCTCCTGGGGTTAGACCCGAGACTCACTGGAGGGATTGCATTTCTCATCTGGCCTGGGAACACCTTGGGATATCCCAGGAGGAACTGGACACTCTTGTTGGGGAGAGAGACGTCGGAAAAGATCTGTTTCACCTGCTGCCTCCAGATAAGCAGAAGAAAATGGATGACTGGATCAAACTAAAAGGTAGAGATGTTCATGAAATGTTTTAATCTGTTATAAAGTTGTTTTTTTTCTTGTAAATGCATCAGTTGTAAGATAAAAAAGATGCTACTAAATGTCAAACTCAAACCGTATATAAAGGTTTGTGGACTACTGTGATGAGCCTTAGCACTCAAAGAAAACCACTGCTAACCACTGCAGCTACCATGTCGCCCTCCTCTGAGCGTTATCTTTCATATTATTATTGTGGTAATCCAGGGATGTGATCTTGTACAGACACGGATACTTAGAGACCAGCAACAATAACTACTACATCAATATTCATTGGTTGTTCAGTACTAGTATAAGTAGGATGTGATGGATGGTTGGTGTAGTATTTATCCTGCCCTTCCTCTATTGTTATTGTACAATTGGGTGAGAAATTAGTGATGAATGCATCATTTTACCCAAAGCTGAACACAATTCAGATCCCGGTGACCAGAAAAAAATGCCAAGCATGCACTATCCCACATGGAATAGATGCTTCGGGCCTCATTATGCTGCTGCTACTTTTGCTATATTGTAAATACATGGTGCACCCATTGCAAACAGTTGAGAAAAATGTGCTTGCTCTTCAGAAAAAAAAAGCTCTTTGGTTGACATTGTTTCACATTGGAATTCACTGTTATTCCATCAAGGACATCACGTAAAAAACTACATTAAATGGTGATACTGCCCAGCCAGAAAGATCAAATACAGCACAGTGCAAACACATGCTCTACTTTGTATGTATAGAGAAGCACCTTTCAAGCAACATTTGGCATTCATTGGGAGGCTGTGTAAAGCGGACAGGATAAGTACCTTTTTTCCCAGAACTGTGACAGCAGCATTTTATACGACCTTAAAAGTTCTAGTGCAGTTACACAGGAGTGTTACTGCAGCCATATAAAGGACCAATGTAATGGTTAGGCTTGATTTTACCAGTTAAACGTTAGTTAAAAGTTATAGATGCTCAAGATTACGTTAATTCTATGGTGACTTTAAGGTGCTTGTAATCTTCATTATTGTATTAAGAATTGATCATTGTTTCAGCTTATAACTTTTACTGTATTTCTTCACTTTCACACCACTGTTTTTTACCACAATACACAGCTATTCAGCAAAAAACCTATGCATGTGCTCAACACCATACGGTTGACAGACGAGGTTAGTGAAAAGCTGGACATAGAGGCACATTTAGCAGTTTAATAGCTAGATTTTCTCAGGACTGGTGGAGACCAAACAGAGTTAAAAGAATAGTGCATATGGAGCTTTCAGCCACATCATACCACCCCATCAGTCGGGAGAGTTTGTTTTGTTTCATGGAGATGAATGTGTTCAAATGCAGGTTGTGTAGGTGTTCTGATTTTAGCATTTTTAAGCACTTCGCATTCCTTTGGTTTGGAATATTAAAGTTCATTTTTGACCAGACGGACTCGAACTCCACCGTCTTCAAAATCAGTTTGGGACAGTAGTCAGATATCTCATGATGGGTGAATTCAAAGCAAACACAGTAAACTGTGCTCCAGAATAATAGACTCAGTAAAGAGCTTCTAATTTTAACACTTGCAGCTTTCCCTATGCAAACCAATGAGCGGTGATTGCTACCACGTCTCTGGGGTCATCAGGTGAGAACCTCCCTTCAACGGTGTTTCGTGTAGTTGGTCCCACAACACCTTCAGGAGGCTAGACAGTGAATACTGGCATCCCAGCGTCACCCCCCTAATGCCAGCCATCACCGCTCCTCACCAAAATACTTATTTATTTTGCCTACACTACGACAAGCAGCACTACCATCACCTACCCCAGCCTCTCACCAACAGCACCAATAAAAGCGGGGTGGGGATACAGACCCTGGTTCGGGGTCCACAACCAAGACAGACAGTTTGCTCAACCTATTTTTTCAAATGTCCAGGTTAAGTTTTCCTTTTACAATAAAATCAATGGGAATAACTAAAAAATGCTCAAATGATAACAGCCTACATTTGAACATGAAAAACAAACTCCCTCCAGTGATGGGGATGGTATGATATGGCTGAAAGTTCCAGAAGATGCTGGGATGCATGCATAAAAGCTTTGGTCTTAAACAATCTTGCAAAAATCTAAAGTAAACCAATACAGTAAAAGATGTGAGAGGCAAGCTGACCAAGGTGTAACACTACTCTTACCCAATGTCATTTGGGAAAGGCTAAAGCCATTCACAAAATAAAGCAGGTTTAGCTAATGGATGGATGGATGGATGCTTGGAGGAACAATTCATTCATCATAGGTCTAACAGCCACAGTCAGATGTGTTAGATGCTTGATAACTACCAATAGATATTAGCACAACATGGCGTCCATGGTGTCTGATGTCATGGTTGTCCTGAAAAGCACTCATAAGGACTCCCAACTGAGCATATTCAGCTGGCAAAAAATGGTGGATGCACAAGCTTAGCACCACTGTATGCCTCACTCATTTTCCCAAATAAGGCTTTTATGATTTTTAATTTTCTAGGTCAAATTTTGTCAATTTCCTTTGTTGTTAGTGTGTTAATCCTATACTTTTTAAATTGTATTGTCTTTGTTGTGTCTCCCTTTACAAGCAGTTTGGCTTAACTGTGTCAAGTGCCAAAGTTTAGTTGTTTCATAATGTGCGCCCTGTGAACCTTCAACCCTAATTTGACATGACAGTGAGGCAAAAACTAATTTAAATGACTCTGAGGACAGCACCAATGCGACACAATGAGCGAGAAAGCACAGTGGCACCACTGTCACTTTCATCAAACAAGGACAGACTTTGTACTGAATCC
>OMNN01007025.1:4686-23863 GCA_900302755.1 Chromis chromis
CCCCCTCCCAACTCGTGCTGTGGACATTTTTACCAGCTGTAACTGTGCTTTTATATAAAGACAGAACTTTAAGCCTGACTTTGCTCAGACCAAGGTGATCTGTCATCACGAGCTTGCAGAGAGAAAAAGAGAGAAATACAGGGAGATGGAGACAAAGGACAGTCCTGCAGCGGTAATTGGGTTGCTGTTTTTCTGTCAGTTTCTAAAGTCATTAGGAACATCTCTCTCTCTGCTGCTATCACTCATTCCCTCTCCTCTCTCCTCCATCTCTCCTTCCTCTGCTCTTTCTTTCAATTCCCTCCTCTCCTCCGTCTCTTTTGCTCTGTGCCAAAAACATATTCATCATACTCCTCTGCTGCCCTCACAGCGTTGTGCCACAGCATACTAATGACAGTGTGCATCTGCGTGTGCGTCTGTGTGTGTGTTACACGGAGACTATGTCAGCATGTGTTGATATTTATGTGTTTGCTGGCGTAAATGCTTGTGAGTATAAAGTCTGCAGCGGCACACTGTATGCGCTTGTATGTATATTTGGGCGCATGTGTGTAATACATGTGTGTTTCATTGTGAATGTGTGTGTGTTGTGTTTCACTTCGGGCTATAAAAGCTTGATAATACACCATGCACTCATTTGCTATAAGCCTGTTAACAGCATGCACAGAAAAATGCCACTGAATTCATCTCAGCCTCTCTCTCTCTCTCTCTGTTCTCCTCGGTCTCAGACTTCTTGTTTTCTCTCCATCTCTTTTCTCTTTATCTTCGCCTCCTGTCTCTGTTGTTATCAGTCTGTCTCGTCTGTTTTTGGTCTCTCTCTCTCCATCACTGTCCCACTAACTTATTCGCTTCTTTTCTTTCTTTCTCACTTCCCTCTCTGTTTATTTAAATCACTCTCCACGTCTGTCTTGCACCGAGATTGACGACGGGATAAAAATACACACAGAGGGAATGTGTGGTGGAGATTCAAAAGAATACTTCAACGTTTTTTTGGAGACACACTTATTCACAGTGAAATGCAAAATACTTTCCCCAAGATTTAATCCTGCACCCTCGTATAGCTACCTCCTGGCATGTGCCAAATATAGTTTGTAATTTTATATAAAATTCTAAAATACATTAAAAATGCATGTTTTTTTGCTGACTTATTTTGAACATGAAGGTTTGAACATAAATCTGTCCAATGCAACCTAAATCAATCATCGGGAGGCACATGCATGCCCATAAATTTCAGCACGTACTCCTTCACAATAAGCTGCATAAACAAAATTAAAAAAGCACTCGAACACTGCTATCTTCCTGGTTCTTTTGAATTCTGCATTGACTTGGCAATGTGTCACCCACACTTAGTGGCCTGAAGTGGGGCTGAAACGTTGCCAAGTCCATGGAACAACTACTGACTTAGAAACATGTTAAAAGAAAATGTGTGGTTTTAGGGGGAGCTGTGTGCTGGAACTATCTTTTATTATAATTAATATTGTTATTACAATTATTTGCAGGAAAGTGACAGCATATAAAAAACACAAGACAAGTCCAATCGACAATCACCAAGAATTAAGCCAAGGTGAAGGTGCCATAAACTGCAGTACCTCCAATGACCACTTGAGGCTGGCTCTAAGAGTGAGTCAATCTCCATAGATCCCAATGTTAGAATGTCCATCTTTACAGTAGAAATAAACATGTTTACAGCCTGGTGAAAAAAACTATTTTGATCTCTGAAACTAACTTACCTACACCAGACAACTGTACAGGGTGTGAATTTTTATGTAACTCGCCCATTTAAATTGTATCAAGGCTTAAAATTATGCCTTGTCAGGGTGTGGCCACTCTGAGTAAATGGTGGGTGCCTTCACATCTCAGCCAATGACCTGCCTCATCTCGACTTACGCTCCACCTCTTTGCTCGTTTTTAGATTAGCCAGGAGGAGTCAGGACCAGTCAAGATGGTGATGGCTACACTCACCAATTACTTGACAACCTGTGCTGTATTTATAGAAGTTGCACGGAGGTGTGAGGTCGAAGTATTCTCCAAAATGTATATCCAATTCTTTAAAGCAGAGAATGTCTGCATGTTTTATCATTATAATGTGTGAAATGACAGTGTGTAATGTGGAAGGTGTCGCTCATATGCCTTATAGGAAGTTTTTTTGTTTAGCTGTCTGTCCTGAACTTATGTGTTTTGGTTCAATCTCACTGCTGCAGCGAAAAATATGTTTTCAGTGACAATGTTGTAAAAACCTGCTGTGCAAGATCTGTTTAGCACCAAGTGGCAGACAGGCAAAGTTAGCTGTAGAACATAATGGAGCATTTAGCTCCTATCAACTTAAAAACTGATGATATTTCAGTGTTTATGTTCACAGAGAGGCTCAGAGTGGGTTGATATTTGTAGCTTGGGCTTTAAAAAGTTGTAAACAAGAGCAAGAAGAGCTTTATTTTAAATCTAGTGCATGTAAGATGTCAGTAGTAATCCTTTCCTCGCACAGAAAAATCATCAAAGTGCACAACTATTGCAAATATGGAAGGTCAAAGTTGAACCAAAAAGTTGGTCAGTCAACTGTGATAGACGCCTATAATGGCTTGAGTAATACTTTTATAGCTTTCTTTTGCTTTATTCCTTCTTGCTTGTCTAATTATGTGCTGCTAGTCACCCCCGTTGGGCCCGTTGTTAATGGTATCAGTGTTTTCTTAGACCTGGATTGTTGTCCTTTACAGTCACAGTGAAGGAGAAGTTAGGACGTCTAGCAAGCTAAAGCAAAACTGAATATGTGGGTGAAGTTACAAGAGATTTGATTTGGCTGGTTTTAAATTGGTGTGTCTTGAAATGAGCGATTTTACCATCCAAACACAAACCTTTTTTTGTCACTATTCAGCTGGTCAGATGTGTTTTTTAAGACAGGTAGGACCAGGTAGTTGACCAAAATTGCATTTGATCTCATATAAAGATGTATAGAACCCCCAAGATTAAGATCAGACTTCAAAAATATTGTAATACTTTACAGGAAGGAAATATATATATATATATATTAATATATAATAGTGATGAACACAGGAGTCTCTTTAACGAGGGATGAATGCTCTGTGATTCAGCAGGAGACAAAGCAAGAGGAAAAATAAAAATATATTTCAGGCAGAAAAGTGAGATACAGACAAAAAAGGAAAAAAATAATTGTACACATCCTATTTTATCCTGTCTATTCATCCTAATGCTAATAGTAATCATATATGAGCCCTATGATTAGGGAAGCCACTTGTGCTACAATTCTGAATGCATACTAACTATCCATAATTAACAGGTCTACTTTCAGCATAATTATAATAACTAAAAGCACTATAAATGACCTGCCATCATTTATAATTACAATATCTACCATCGTGGTAATTATACAATCAGAAGGCCAGTTAAAAGAGGATGAGAGGAATCGGTATCTTTTCATTAACAGAAAATATCTCTCGGACTCTTTGATGAGCGCTGATATCCGTCTGCACAGTGGGGGAGGGGGCAGCGGCGCGACCCCCACTGACTGCTTTGAACTCATCTCTGGCATCATTAGTGCATGATGACAGTGATTAGAGCAGAAAGGGCCACCATGCCAATTTTCATGCTGAAAAACAAGACAAGAAGAGCAGGACAACTGCACGGCTCATATGCAAAGTGCCCCAGAGTGACAATCCCAACCTCTTTAGTCAGTGGACACCGACTGAACACGCTGCTGCACCCCCAACTCTCTCTGAATAAACAACAGCAGGAGGAATCACTGCTCCAAGGTCTGCAAACATCAGACAAGTGATGGAGCAGCTATGGCATGTCAAAGTTTGAGAGGTTTGTTTAGCCGCAAAATGACTGTGCAGAGCCTGACTTAAGTGTATTTAACTGTGATAAACTGATCAACTGAACAAGCGATAATGAAATGATGAATTAAAGGAGCATTTCAGTGATGCATTATTGACATTACCATTACATTTCCTAAATCTGCCTTTAAATAAAAGTAATAAAAGGATTTTAACTTCTTCCTTATGTGTCTGCTTATTCCATCTCATATTTCTACGTTTGTGTCCGCTACTAAAGTCCAAATCTTCATTCCACAATGGAGTTAAAGAAGTGTTATAAGTCAATTAAATGCTGAAAGAAAATGTAAAAAGCTCCAGAAAGACCTCCTAATATAACTGCTGTTTCCAAGGTCAAACAATTGTTTACTTTTTTTAATGCATTTCATTAGTTCAACTTACGTTAAATCCATTATTTCTAATAGCCTCTTCTAAAAAATAATTGTAGTATAATAAGTGATTGTAATTAAATGCTGTAAAACTCAGGATAATCTGTCATTATTGCTTTAGATAGCTCTGCAACAAATCAAACAAAGGAACATTGTTTTTTGGTGAAGGTGCCTTTTGTTACACTTCTCAGCAGGTTTGATAATCATAATCAATGTGAACAAAAACATTACAGCTCAGTCTTTCCTAAGTGGGGCAGTCAGTGTGTGAACTACAGGGGAGTCAGGGGGAGCCCAGCTTCTCTTAATAGGATATGAGACAGACTATTTTTGCCATACATATTTATTTTTCTGCATCTTCACCGTCATGGATCGTGCATCAAATTAGACTAATACTAATTAGACTCAAACGGCATGCTTGGTCTTCTTGTCACTGAAGCATGGCAGCACTATATCATAAAATTCTCTCACTTTAACTTTCTTGATGCCAGCTGTCATAAAATAATACAGAAGAATGAAGCTAACCGTCCGTGGTGCTGAAAGCAGGCAGCAGTGGCTGCTTTTCTTCTGCTTTCTTATTCTTGTAAATAGGAATAAAGATACATAAAGGTAATTCAAGGGTTTTATAAATGTTGTATCTGTTGTTTCTGAACACAACAAGTAAATAATTGTGAGCTCTCCAAAAGCAACACTGTAGTTTGTACACTGGATATTGTAATAATGGTGCGAAGTTTGCAAATTATTTGTTCATGGGGAACGAGTCCCTACAGGAACAATACACTCATGTTCACTCCCCTTCAAGGTTTAGTTCTTTTCGTTCTTCTGTGACTTGAAGGCTGCTTCCCTATGTCGACCATCTACAGAGCTTGGGCTGCTTTATAGTTTCAGACTCCATGTAGATGCCCCAAAAGGAACAAAGATTTCCTTCTCAAATCTGCAATTTGACCAGGATAGAAGGAGTGACCCAACTCGTAAATGAGTGTATGAATAAGAGACACAGATAACCTCAGTCATGACTAAATTATACCATCTATTATTGGTATAGTGCAGTTTATGTATGCAGAAACTTCCCATGTGCTATAAATGCAACAATGGGGAAATTTAAGAAAGATTTTCACATTAAAAACAATTTTAGCCAAGGTTCATAAGTGATTGCACTCGTTTATTGACTATCTGATGAGCTGTTAGGTTTGTGAGTTTAGCAAACACGAATAGTCAAGGTACAATGTTGCTAAGACCATAGTCTGACTCACTGAATGTAGACTATGGGTATAAGCTTGACATTTGCTGCTCGTGTTACATGGCTTTCTCCATTTCCATCTGCTAAATGTATGTTACTGTTTTTAAAATCCACTTCATGATGTAAAACAATGACAACTACCCCCAGCAGCAACCTACCACACTGAAAATTTCAAGTTTTGCTGAAGATTTGGATTGTGCAGGCAGCCCTGCTATTTCTTTAACGGTTAATTATCCATTTAATCACAGAGCTCGTCTCCTTGTCTGCAAATATTTCACCACAATTTTTCTCACTATTTTAAAGGAACACCGAAGACACATGTTTTGCTTAGGTCCGGCCAAAATGAACCCTGATTGGTTTTAACAAATACAAACAAGCCAAAGCGTTTTTTTCTCCTATAGCACAATGACAGTGAGATGCAATGAAGTGATTACATACTATAGAAAATGCTGGCTAAGCGATAAGACTATAAGTTAGTAACAAATACTTTCTTCCCATGACTTATGGTGATATTCAACTTACTGCTAACGTGTGGCTAGCTTTTCTGATATAATGGTACACATGAGTTATTTTATGCAAAGTGCCACTGAAGATTTTCTTGCCACTAAAAAAAGTTGGTAAACACATCAGAATGAATATTTTAAGTGTACTGAATCAAACTGTCCCAACAAATGAGTCATAACGACCGTCCTGACACAGTAATGACGTACAGTTTCTCCATCACAAATCCACCAATCTATCACTTGATTGCTACAAACAGGATCTACACTTCAGCCATCCGCTGTCCCTATAAGATTCAGATCCTGAGGGAGGTTCAAAAGGCCGACCTTTTCCCACAGTATTTATACAGTAAAACCTGAGCTTTTACATCCTAAACCTTTTTACGACTCCAGTATAAACATTTAACTGGAAGGCAGTTTTAAAGTACTTTGCTTTCTGTTTTTGATAGTTTGTTACTGCCTTGATTTAAGCAGTTTCCTATTAGATTTGAGTTAACATTTAAAGTTAAGCTGTCTGTACACCTCTGTCTGACCTGAGAAACATTGTAGAGTAAGATTCTGGGCAGATTATTGACCCACAACTCCTTTACAAATACACATTTATGGATGGATACTACTCTTTACACCTATTTATCAATTAAACCTTAGAGTAGCAGCAGAAGGCTGATGATCAGAATACTGTTTAGGGGAGTCTATGAACTATGAACTAACTGGTTTATCTCACTATCATTCAACCTATCAATAGCTGAGGGTTTCTGGGTACCTTCAGAGTTAAGACACTGACTATTACCTACAATGTTTGAGAATAATCATGGATTGATTTTGCATGCTCCCCATCTCTGCCCTTTCTACCTACTGTGAATTATCTAATAGGTGCCTTTAACGAAGGAATAACTGCCTGTTATTTATGGTGCTTTTGTACACTATTCACAATGTAGGTATTGACCTTTGACCTTTATGAAATCACAGATTTTAGTGACAAGCTTTAACCTGACTGAAAAATGAAAGTTATTATTATTGTTGTATGTTATCATGTCAGTTTCACCAAAAACACAGATTTTCCTGACTGAATTCTACTGAAACAGTTATTTTCTTTCGAAAAAACCAGCACTTTACAACAATTTCACAACAACCAACTGTAAATGTCACATCAGTTGAATTTTATGTAATGTATGTTAGTGGATGATTCACCGCCAGACTGATGCAGGAAAAGCCAGAGTGAGGGATGATGTGCAATAATTGAATAAATGGACTTGCGGAGGGAGCTCACCTGTTGTTCGGCCTCTTCCTCATCGCTGCTGATCTTCAGGTCATCCTCCAACATTCTGCACAGAGACAACGGGACACGTGTTATTGCAGCCGTGACCTGCTGTCTGCTTGCATTAGGTCGGATATGGCAAGTCGTGATCTGCAATTCCCTTTGAAGAACCATTCTGGTGAACGGATTAATTACACAGCCAAAGTGGAGCTGGTGGTTCATGTTGGGGGAAAGAGGAAGCAAACACTCACGAGTAAAAAAAAAAACCCACCAGATGTTCCAGCTTTGAGAGCTCGAAAAGAAAAGCCAGATTGTTTTTTCACCTGGAAACTTTCTGTCTGACAACTGCTGACCTACAGCCAAGTATTCCTTGGAAACAAGGAGGACGTGCATGGCTGAGATCGGTCCTTCATCTGGGTTGCACGCTGATGTTTAAAGAGGCTTCTAATTGGAAAAAGAACCAGGTCGTTGCCCTGTTTCTTCTACTTGTTCTGTTTGTTTTAGTCTCCCCATGCTAGGGATCAAATTCCAACAATATAGATATATGCATGCTATGAAAAAGATATACAAGGCAGCGTCGATAACATGACCTCCCTCAAAGCATCACCCGCTCCTTACCACACAAATTATTCAGTATTTATGTGCTGTGCATTGGCAAGTTCCCATGTTTTATTGCTTTATATAAACCCTCCACACAACCTACTGTTATTTTAAGCTGGCACTGCTATTGTTATGACAGGAGAATCCCCTAAAGGGATTTTTACTGCCTCACGAACCACTCTTGTCAGTGCTTGCACCACTAAAAAACACTCCCCAGTGTTGTGGTGTTTTCAGATGGGGCCGTACGAGTCGTGAATAACTGAAGCACAATAAGAAAAAGCTTTGCAGATAAGGGGCACAGTGCAGCACACGGCGATGATAGATATGTTTGAATGAATGAATAATGGATTCATATTTTATTTCATAAGAAGGGACAGATGGAGAGAGGGAGATAGTGAGTGAGATGGAGATGATAATGATGGGGAAGTGAAGGGGAGCGAGTGGCAGGGGGGATAGAAAGAGAGAGAGAGAGGTGGAGGCTGAATAGAGAGAGAGAGAGAGAGGATGGGGAGCATAGCAGGGAAATGAATAAAATGCACAAGAGAGAATAAGCATCTATGAGGACAGACGCAGTCAGATATAAATGCGTTATGGACTAAAGCATCCATGACACGCAGGGCTTAGAAAGCAGAACATCACATTTCTACTAGGTGCAGATGCCCTTAATTGCCTTTATAAAATGGAGTCTTTTTATTGCGAAAAAGTAAAGCGCTGCTAGAGCTCCATTACTTGTGGAAGTTCGTCTGAGAGGATTTTAATATTTTCCGAAGCCAAATCAAAGCCTCGCTCAGTTAATGACTAATTGCTCAACACTCGGCTGTGGAGAATTTCAGATGCACATCTACTCAGACTGCAAAACAAAATGTACGCATGAACTGATTGGCTCACACCGAAAACTCTGAAGCTGAACAAGCAGCTTGCAGCTTTCATTTTTCTCATTTGTGCTTCTTCCTGCTTTATTCTCCCGCTGTGGTTAACATGGAGGTCTGTATCATCCTTTCATTTATAATTTATTTTACTTCAGCTTGGTGCTAAGGGATTGTTGCTATACTCAATGACTGCAAGATCACCGTGGACATTCTTTAAAGGCTTATAAAGTTCTGTAGTTGGCAGCACTGCTAATGCAAACTGCCCAAGTCAAAAGGACATCAGTAATATAATAATAATGTATACATAGATCATCTCTGTGCCAGGTGGGTCTTCTAGGAAATACACTGATCAGCAACAACTTTAAAACCACTGACAGGTGAAGTGAATGACATTGATCATCTTGTTAAAACGCAATGTTCTGCTAAGAAACCAAGTGATGACATTTAGGTGGATGTTACTTGACTAAGCATTGTTGCAGACCAAGCACACCCCATTGTGAACACCAAGTAACCTCAAAAACTGCTCAGGAGCTTAAGAACAAAACAAACAGCCCAAGACATTGACCTGGCCAGATCCCAACCTGACTGAGGATCTACAGGATGTGACGGAAGAAACAAAATTCTCAGAAGCCCCAACATGCAACCAACAGGACCCAAAGGATCTGCAATGTCCATGACCCAAACAGTTTGAGCTGTTTTGGAGCCATAGGGGGACCGACACAATATTAAGCATTAGGCATTTTAATGTTGTGGCTCTTCAATGTAATTTGATCATATAATAATTAATAATTGCAATAACTATGATAAACCCACTACCTTCCTAATATGAGACAGCAACAACAGCAGACAAAGTTAGCGACTAGCTGCTGAAGATAGTATTTAGCAGCTACAGAGCCCAATATGTCTCTCAGGAGTTGGTGGAGACCAAAATAGTGTGAGAAGGTGACTGAAAATTAGACACTGTAAATAGGCAGTGGTATGTTATGTCGAATTTACATCTTGTTGTGTTGCTCCAAGTGAGAAAAATGCAAAAACAACAACAAAATAACACTTTAGCAACCAAGTTCTTGCATCTTCTGACCACACTATGAACAATATTGAGTAGCTGCAGTAAAACAGTGTAGCTGTAGTCCAACAAGATGATGTCCATCATACACAAGTCTAACAGTTGTGTTGGAAAACTGTGACCTTTGGGTTGCTTTTACCCGTTTCCATAACCCATATTGTTAGTCTCCTTCTCTGTCTATCCTCCACAGTACAGGGCTCTACCTCTACAGATTGCTTTAGCAGCTGGACCAACATGGGAACCAAATCCAGCACTACGTAAGTTAGAGCCCTTTGTGTTAATAAAAGCAAGAACCCAGAAGTTCTCTGGGTTTCTGAGCCAGCAACACGTAAACGCTGGCTACACTCTGGGAGAGTTTACCTCACTTCTTCCGCTCTGTTACATACATGCAGATGTCTGTGCATAATGTGACTGGATTGGATACAGTATGCTCTTTGCTCATTGCTCTAATGAAAGAAAAAAAAGAAACAGCACAATTATCTTGTTTTATTTGTATTGCATTAAGGTGCAGAGCCTGTTTGAGAGGAATTAGTGTTGGATGAGTTTTCTGTAATGCCAGACATCGTAAATATTCAGCAAAGAATATAGCAATTAGCCTAAACAGCTCAATTACTCTTGAATAAGATGAAGTAGGCCTATTCATTATCTAGAACATTTTATGCTTTTGAGCATCACAATAAAAAACAGAGAATAGCCTAATGGCTGCAGTAAACAAGGCATTGTTTTTAACCAATAACAATTATTTCACTCTAATAAACAAAGCAGCATTATGTTTGAATAGCCTACAAGATGGGGAAAAAATTACACCTCGGGGCATACATTAGTAATCAACAGAAATAGGCTTATCAGCTTCACAAGCAAAATAGTGTAACAAGCCACAAAAACCACAACAGCTCCAGCAGACCCCATCCTAATGGAGATATAATTAACTATTTAGTTACATACCCAGAGTGGAGGAAATTAGATTTTACACGCCAACCTGGAACTTTAATCAAACCATCCGGATGAATTACTGTCCTGACTTTTTCTTAACTTGCAGGATTTTTGCATCATCTTCTGGCATCAAGCCTCGTTTCATTTTTAAACGCCTACTTTCGGACACTATGCTCACCACACATTCTCTTCCCTTTTTTAATTGGCTTATTGATAAAGTGTATGAATAAAGCATTGAACTTAGCACTTGAAAACCCTCATTAGATGTGCTAACACAGGAGCTGTCAGAGATAAAGAAAGAAATTAAACAAGAAGAAGCAAAGCAATGGTTGCTTTCCTTGCCAATGCTTTTCTAAGGTGAAGTTCAAAGTCCTTTCAAACCCTAAGCATCTTTGTAATTTGTAGAAATTGCCATTTTCTAACCATTGCTATTGTTCTTACTTATTATTGCTATGCCTTCTAAGCTATACAACACATTTTACAGCAATACAGAGACTTACCATCAAAATTGTTATCGCAACAATTATTTGAAATCTTAGAAAGGGGTAGACAAAAGCAGATATGTCGTTTTTAGCTAGGAGCTAAACTTTTGTGAGCTGAAATGACAAGCTTGTATCCGCTATAGCTAGCTGGCTAATTAGCTAAATAGGTAGCTGGCATAGTAGCTAAAGGTAGCAGTTTCAGCTGTTTTTTAAAATGCTGTCTGTGCTTGATTTTTTTAATGTGTCATGTAACTTATTTTTAAATTATAATACTTAAAAAATTGGATTGTATGCTTTTAATATCTGCATATATGGTATTGTGCTAAAAGTGCTAAAGCAACACGGCCCTGGCAAAGAAAAAAATAGCACCACTCTAAATCTCTTGAGGATTTATTTAGAAAATACAGAAATATTGTTCTTAAATTGCAGAGTAGACCTAGTTAAGTATAGATGTGTATGATAAAGAATAAAATAACACTGCTATTTTGTCTTAACATATCTCTGTTTGGCTGCTGAGCTTACATACATGTTGGTATTTTCAGATTGTAGGAAAAAAATTGGGATAAGAACTATCCACTATGTTTTGCAAACATGTATGACTATATTAGATATATGCTGTGCATGACTTTGACTGGGTTGCTGAAATGTAAACTTCCCCAAATCCAAATCAGCGAAAGTGCAGAATAGAGTCGCTAATGTTAGCCTATTATCTGCTATAGTAGGATCCTGGAGAGTGACTTTTTTTTCCACTAACCATAACCTCTATCCATACACTGTAAATAAAAGATACACATATGTAGCCACCATGGCGTGGCCCATTGATATGTGGACTACTGTTGAAGTCTCAGGTTTTGAATTTGGCCGTTGCAATCTTTTTCTTTTGAAAACAGGCACAACAAGTGAGAAGTAAATGAACATCATGTTGTATTGAAGGAGATTTAAAACTAGCAATTGAGACTATAAAATCATTAGAAACATGTTTACTGAGGTAGCAAATTAGGTGAGAAGTAGGGTCATTGTCTCATAGGCTTTTAAACAATCAGACCTCATTTTGCAGCCAGAGGAGTCACCCCCTGCTGGCTGTTAGAAAGAATGCAGGCTTAAGTCACTTACACATTAGCTTTACTTTGCAGACCCAGAGACTATGTTCAATCTTTTATATACTTTCTATAACTACATGTCCAAAGCACACACAAAAAAATCACCAATACTACATTGTTCTTGTATTACAGAATAGGCCTTCATAGTTCTGATAATATATGCATGATAGACAAAAATGTAAGAGCTATAACACTCGATGTTTCTTTTAACATTACTAGAGAAAAAGCTTTTAGGATGAGGACTAACCAGTATATCTGAAAAAAACATATTGCTATCCTACATGTGAGTTCAGGGTTTAATTGGGGTTGCTGAAATGTAAATATCCCTAAATCCAAATCAAGCAAAGAACAGAAAATAAGCGCTAATGTTAGTCTTTAATCTCATATAGCAGAATTCAGGAGCAGCTCCCACGCAGTGAGTTGTGCCATTTTTTTTTGCATAACTCAAACCCGTAAGCCCTTAAAATGCAGTTAGCTACTGACATGCTTCTTGGTTTTAAAAGTAATGCTGGGTTCAGTTGCTATTACAGGTAGCAAGCTGGTTAGTCAGTCTCACTGATGTTCGCAACTTACATTACAACAAAAACACGGTCTGTTTATTCCTTCCTTTCACTTTTGCACTTGTGTTTTTAATTTAGCAAAAGCTGAAATCCTGCTGCACCTAGTAACGGTACAATTCCTGCTCAAGGTGTCGACAATTTCTAAAACAGAACCATTAAACTTGTTGTGGTCACGCACACAGATAAGTCAGGGTCATGGTTTGCAAGCCAGGATTTCTGTACAGCTCTGTGAGTGATGTGGAAGTGGGCTGCAGCCAGAGATGTTGCAATATGCTCCTGGCTCACGTTAAATTAATGTAGCTGCACTTTCCCGCTCTGATCCACACAATCTTTTTTTTTCTCCCTCCTACCACCAGTGAATTTCATCCAAGAGTCAAGTTTAATTTTACCTTGAGGCAAACGTAGCCGCAGCGGGTCAGAAATTCTCACTTTGTACGTGTGTTTGTAAGCGTTTGTGTGTGTGTCAGAGAGAGAAAAGAGAAATACTCACGACTTCTGCGGTGCTGTTGGTGGTTTAGCAGCAGGCTTGTTAGCTGATACAGTACATCGCTCTGCAACACAACAGAGGACATTCAATCACTGTTTTGCATGTGCTGCGGTTCGTGTGTGTGTGTGTGTTGATTAGTATTTGACAAGAAGCCAAACTCACACTGTAGTCTTGTAGTATTGTCACATTGGAAAATGTGACATCCTGCTCTGGTGTTATTTAATTAGTGTGTATGTGTGTGTGTTTTTTTCCTTTGCTTGGGTAACAGCGGTTTGCAATAAAATTCAAACTGAAATACACTGTCAAAAACTTGAGGGGATGCTTCATTCTCTTAATGGATAAACAGATTTTTAGAACAGAACCCTTTGGCTGTATTTTACATTCTAGTCAGTCGCATGTCTTCTTTTCATACCTGAGAGAAAAACCTGCCAGTGGGGAAATACTTCAGCTTTATATACACCGCAAACACCTCAACACTCTACACGCTGGGTTTAACAAAGAGCAGCAGCTTCAGAAGAGCTGTTGATGATCTGATACCAACCCTGAGAGTCAGAACTACTGCAATGTACCACATGTTGTATTGGCAGATATATAGTGCCTATAAAAAGTATTCACTCTTGGAAGTTTTCTCCTTTATCTGCTTTTCAACACTGAATCGTGGTCAATTTTATTTGGCTTTTTTGAGAAGAATTTATTTAAAAAAAAGACTCATGTCAAAGTGAAAATTCTACAAAGTGATGTCAATTAATTAAAACATGTGAAATAAGTAATTGTGTAAGTATTTACGCCCTTTAAAGAGACTCACCCAATTCAACACAGGTACAGCCAGTTGGTGCTAAACAACATACAATTAGTGAAATGGAGATTATGTGAGTGCAGTGAATGTGTCTCAAGTGATTGTAGTATAAAGACACCTGTATCTGGAGGGTCCAGTCACTGGTGAATCAGTAGTATTCCTGGATATAATTACACCATGAAGACAAAATAACACGCCAAGCAACTTTGTGAAAAGATTATTCAAAAGCATGAGTCAGAGGATGAATACAAGAACATTTCCAAGTCACTGAATATGCCTTGGAGTACAGTTAAATCCATCATGAAGAAATGGAAAGAATATGGCACATGCGTAAATCTGCCAAGAGCAAGTCGTCCTGAAAAAACTAAATGACTATGCAAGAAAGAGACTAATGTGGGAGGCCACCAAGACACCTATGACTCCTCCAATGAGTTACAAGCTTCAGCAACAGCTGAGATAGGAGAGACTGTGCATACAGCAAATGTTGCCTATTCTTCACTAGTTCACAAAGAGAAAACCACTGTTGAAAGAAGCTCATAACAAATCTCAACAAGTGTTTGCCAGAAGGCATGTGAGAGACTCTGAAGTCGACTGAGACTGAAATGAAGCTTTTTGGCCATAAGAATAGACACTATGTGTGGCAGACACCAAATACTGCACATCATCACAAACCCACCATCCCCACTGTGAAGCATTGTGGTGGCAACATCATGATGGGGGATGTTTCTCAGCAGCAGGCCCTGGAAGGCTTGTAAAGGTGGAGGGTAAAATTATGCAGCAAAGTACAGGAAGATCCTGGAGGACAACCTGATGCCATCTGCAAGAGAACTGCGACTTGGGGTAGCATTTGTTTTCCAGCAAGACGATGACCTCAAGCATACAGCCAAAGCTACACAGAAATGGGACGACAAGGTGAATGTTCTGGAGCGGCTGAGTCAGAGCCCAGACCTTAATTCAACTGAGAACTTGTGGCTGAATTTGAAAAGGACTGTTCACTCACAATCCATGTGTAACCTGACAGAGGTTGAGCAGTTTTGCAAAGAAGAATGGGGTAAAATTGCAGTGTACAGACGTGCAAGGCTGATTAACACCTATCCACATAGGTCAAAGCTATAATTACAGCTAAAGGTGTATCTGCTAAATATGGATTTGAAGGGGGTGAATACTTATGCAATCACTTATTTTACCTCGAATATTTTCAAGTAATTGGTACTGACATGTGATATGTATCTCGATACATTATCTAGATAATGATCTAGATCTGATCAATGGGGCTTTGCATTAACACCTGGTATTAATTAGTGTTCTCATTATCTCAAATCTGCCTGCATTGTGATCAGATCTAAATATGTTAATTAGTGAGGCAGACTGGAAGCAACGCCATTAAATGTTTCATTCATTTTAAATACTTTTCGCCACTTGCACAAAAAGGTTTTTGTAAATCCAGATATGAATTGTATGCTAAATGTGCAAATTGGATCTAAGTTTTTTTTTAAAAACTGTTTATGATTACATTTTCCAGAAAAAACTACTTCAGAATGATATATATTAATATTCTTGTATTACATACTGTGACAGAACATTTTATCCATATTTCCCACTTCTGTCTTGAAGCACCTGATAAACAGTCTGTGCTTCACTCGCCACTTAATCATGTTTGTTTGATTACTTGTTCAGATGAGCACAGAAAGATAAAAGCAAAGGTTTTCAGAGCAGCCTCTTCCCGTGGCTATGAATTCATTTTAACATCAGCTGCTTTCTCACATTTCTTCTGGGTGGTTTTGCCTTTACGGCCTCAGCAGCGTTAATTATCATAGAGCTTGTATGTGAGTGTTTACGCTGGGAAACTTACTCTGGGTGTTGTAGCCTGAGGTCACATGCTGTGACTCCTAGAGAGAGGGAGAGAAAGCCAGAGGGAGATGAGTTGAATGAATAAACCAACAGATGTCATTATTGATTTCACAGCCGTACAAGGATGCCATTACACAGAATTCAGATCTTCTCATCTCCCCGCGTCGGCGCTCCACCTCATTCTTAAAACTCACTGGCAGGATTAGTGTGACGCTGGGGGCTGAAAGCGCTACAACAGTTCTTCCTAAATCATTAACTACTGGGTCAGATTCACTGCCTCTGTGTTTACGTTGCCATTTCTTTTGACATCACCACCAATCAGGCGTTTTGCATATTAAAAGTGATTCATAAAAGCACATGGCAGTGGGAGAAAAATCACCTGCTGTTTGAGTCAGAGTATCATTGCCACTTGTGGGATAAATGCTGAATATAACATTTCTGATGGTTTTAATGTGACAATTATTCCCACTATTTACATTACAAGCTGTTATAAAACCTTTTTTTTGTAATAGTAGCAGGTGAAACTTCTGAAATCTATCCTCTGAATTGTTTAGTTCCTGCTTTCAGTGTTTCTCAGTTATTTCTGATCTTCACTTCTCATTCACACTAACAGTGTGGGTGATAATACAATGCCATCTCCTTGAAGCTTCTGTAAGTGACATTCTTTTCTTTAAATGTTAAGACGTGGTTGTTTTTATGAACAGGTAATCTTTTGCGTGCCACATTAGCCAAATACCAAGTGTTTAAAGCACTAAAGTAATGATAACCTTGGAGTAGGTCGAACAATGAGTTTTAGTAATGACTGAGGAGTCAAACATTGGTTTCAAATAAGATATAATTTCTACTTTAGGCTTGGTCGTGCCAACAGTTTACAATGGCTAAAATCTAATGTGAAGACAATTTATTCCGATGGAAATGTCACAACTGGTAGATTTTCTTGCACGCAATAGAACTCTGAGCTAGAGGGTCCCAAACAGATGAAGCTGTTGTAGCTTATTCGCTGTATTGCAATCCACTCATTTATTAAACTCTTCTCTTAGAGCATGAATGTTCAACAAAAGAGGAAGGATCATGATGAGTGGATGGTAAAAGTAGTCTTGAACACAGTATGAGAACGTCTTGTCCCATTAGTGCAAACTTGCTTGATAATTGACAAGTATCAAGCAGTTAGCAGGTTGGTAGCCTGGGATGTTTTATTGAGAACAAAATTACAGAAACACAATATGTTCAAAACAAGAAGAAAAGAATGTAAGAACAGTTCCTATAATTACAGATTCAGATATTATATTTATGAGAAAAGACGGTTATCGGCGCTGGCTATTTAAGAAATCAGAGATATTTTAAAGGCAGTTAATATGAACTCGATGGATACAGTGAGTTTTACTGTGAGCTGAAACTTGAACCTGTTTTTGTTAACATTTTGGAAAATGAAGTATCCTGAATTAGATATTTGCACTGACAAGTGTAACTACACTATTTTGATACTTAAATAATCTTTAAAACCTTGTGATTCTAAGGCAAGATCTGAAGTGTTGAAAGTCTTGCATGATTAGTCACTTGTGCATTATCTTGTACTTTAAAAATCAAGACCTTCTAAGATTAAAAGCTGGTTCCTTTTAATCAAGATGTATTGAGAAAATGATTTTGCTGTGCCACGTTTTGGTTTTGTAAGATGCAAATGGTGCTTTTAACAGGATACAAATAATATAAAAAGCAGTATTGATAAAATAATCAACTATACTTGGGATTTGATAGCCAGCTTGTTAATAAGGTAATTGATGAATAACATTAATTATGTCATCACTTTGAAATAAGCCATTAAGTCTGAATTTTAAAACACTAGTAAGTCACTTGTTTTCCAATGGACTTACAGCAAAAGTCATTAAGTAATCTGCAAATTGCACACGTTCATGATCCACAGTTTTTAAATCAGTAAACTGTAAATGTCAATAACATGATCAATGTTAAAAATATAAATAAGGTATCAATAAAAAGACTTTGAAACAGTGAACAGTACCTAATAAATACAAGAACTAAAAAGGCAAATTAAAAGCCCTGAAAATGTGCACTAGCCAAAGATAATATTACAAATCTGGAAAACAAAATATTTTCTTACTAACAACTTTTGGGTCATCTATGAAACATTAGTAATTCATTTATTAATTAACCATTACTATAGTACATATAGCTCAGCCATTATATGTTTTAACATTTGGAAACAGTGCCCTGTTTAACGGTGCAGCCAAAACATGTATTAAGTGAATATTACCAGCAGCAGACTTTAGACTGTGGACACCCAGCGAGGAGGTGAATTAAACATGAACTACTTAACATTGTTATTTCATTGGATGTCATTTGTGCCACTGTGCAGTATGAGGCAACAGTAATGTGACCGTATGACAGCAGTGAATTACTGATTCACATCTAATGAGCAGACTGAAGACTTTCAGCAACTGACTGTATTTAGTTTGATTGTGAGGCACCAGTAAGTTAGTTTAAGTAAAGGTTTTTCACAGGTTTTCCCACAACTTACTGACTCAAACACAAATCAACAGTAATCCAAAATGAATATGAACTATGAAGAGTGGACTCACCTTGTTTGGGATTGGAAACTTGGTCTGATCAGCTTTCCCAGGAGTGTGAATGGCTGTGAGCGGAGGAGGCCAGGAATGGGTCATCTCCTGAACACACAAACACATTACATTATTGTAAATATTACACAATAGCCAGCTAAATAAAGGATATAACTCAGTAAATAGGAGTTTGCTCTTGCGTTGCGTGTACCTGGTGAATAACAATGATGACTAAAGTTTCGCAAATTTGAGCAAAGGGACTGCTTACGCAACATGTTTGGTGCAGAGGAGTGGAGTCAGCATTCAATCAAGGCACCATCCCCATCAGAGCGGACTTTAATATAACTCATAGTATAAACTGAGAGGTGCATGGGGAGTTGGTGGCACACCAGGGATCAGTGTACTGAGAGTGAATTAAGTGCAGAGCTGTTGAATTACCAAAATAAAAGCTGACTCCAGTCAGCTGCATTACAACTAAGCAGCACAGCAGCAGCAGCTTCCCCTTTCAATTATTCTAATCACACTCTCTTCCCAGTTGAATTTCACTCTCAGTATGTAGAAGCTTCAATTAGTTAACAAGATAAGCGTGTGTGTGTGTGTGTGTGTGTGTGTGTGTGTGTGTGTGTGTGTGTGTGTGTGTGTGTGTGTGTGTGTGTGT
>OMNN01007030.1:2590-15682 GCA_900302755.1 Chromis chromis
CACAGATGAGGGGTGGTTCTAGCTACAGGGAGGAACTGGAAGAAGAAGGGGTGGAGGAGGCTCCCTGTAGCTGGCTGAATTAGTGCCCGATGGTTTGGCCTGGCAGCTGCTCTCTGAGCCTGGCACGCTGACAGCCGAGCACTGTGGTGTTGTCAGGGCCAACCAGCAGATAGTTAGGGAGGCGGCAACGCCAGGCACACCAAACACAAACTCTTTCACCATCGCAGGCTTTGTCTTCCAACCGGCTTGCCATACTTGTGTTACTTGTTATGGCAATATCGCTGGATTAGTATGAGATTAAGTTGGGTAATTAAAAAGGCCAAATTACGTTCATGTCATCAGGGGAAATGGAAATGCCACACTAAGCTGCTTCTGACATTTAGCTGTAATGAAAAATGTGACCGTTATGTATTTAGAGCAGCTGCTGGTTCAAAAACAGTCTGTTGTTGCATTTGCTTCTCAGTGCCTAGTCCAAGATTGGTTGAAGTAAAGTAAATGTCCATATGATTCACTTAAGTGAAATTTGATTTAAACTGCTTTGTTAAGAGGTGCTCAGCAAAAACCCTAAATGTTAAATTAAATGTGATACACAAAGCGGGGCCATCTGTTTCAACACCTGCTTTTAGCTGCAGTAATATGAAAACCTTCTTGTCAGCCATATGCATTTTATTGATTTACATAACTCAAAGGATATGATGATGGAGAAGTATTACGCTTAAGGTTCTGTTTGAATACAACAGTACACTTGTGTTCATCTTGAATCCAAGGAGCCATTCTCTTGTTGTTTTTAGTGCCATATATCCAGCCTCTTCATGCCTCTAGTAGTGACATACTGAAAGTGTCATCATGTATCTGCTGCAGGCTGCTAACGCTGTTTATTAAGTCTTTGACCACCCTTGTGTAGTAGAGGGCGTCACTGGTGGGATTTGGGCAGATTCGGAGGCCTGGATGGGCTTTGCCAGGGGCGGCTGGGGCTGCCTTGGCCCAGATGCCGCGGCTTCTGTCCAGGCATGGCACTGGGATATCTGTGGGGCCCAAGCACACCAGCTGCTATCTCCGTGTAACAGACAGCTGTATCTGAATATTCATACAAAGTGCAGATTAATGTGTGTTTGTTTGGCCCCACATGGTGTGCCGTCAAACAGACCACAATGTGAAACCGCCCAAAGAAGTCATAGGTGTAAAAGCACTGTTCTCTGTGGCGTGTGAAACTCACACAACCCTAACTTCTGCCTGAGATGGAGGCTCAAAATGAAGGGTTCAGGACTGGTCCAAGCAGCAACAAGAGTTTGTTATCATTCTATACAACTCAAATTGATTGTACTTGTTGTGGCATGCTGACTCATTAAATATTTTAAGTAAAATTTGGCTGTTTCATGTGTGGCTATAGAGGACTGGAGAACAGCTGCCCATCTTTGTAACCAGTGGCTACTCCTGTGGCTGTTATGCCTCAGCTTGTGCTCCGTCCAGCTTCTCCTATTTGGCTGATCCCATTCATGTCCAGCCAGTAGGAGATGAGAAGCAAAGACTCACCATCCCACACATTCACATTCAAAGCGATGGCCACCGTACCAAGCCGTGGCTTGATCAACCCAGGCCTTCTTTGAGTCGTGTTTTGGAGGGAGTCTCGGTGGGTGTTTGGTCAAATAATCTGCTGGCTAACTGCAATGGAACTGGTGAATGTGCATTAGTGAATGTTTTGAGACTGAAGTTCTATAAAATGAGCAGATGGTCTTTACTTCCCTGCCTGAATAAGTGGAATGAACCAGTGGGCACACAGGGGGAGATTTGTGGGTAAACTGTTTTACCTCCCCTCTCTTTGTTTTGTAATGGGGAAGGCAAAATGGTTGCTAACTGCTGACAGACAATGGCTCAGCCCTAATGAGCGCAAAGCGTTTTGGTGCTGCCGGTATAATGAGGATGAAGTGGAGGAGCTAATTATTGTAAGCATCTGAAGGTATCAGGCCCAGATGAGCTTATATTTTAGTTTCACTTTATAAAATTAGAACTTATTGTCCAATATGTTTTAATTTACTAACGTCATGCATTCAAATTATGGTAAAAATGCATATTTGACTCAACACACGAGGAAATACTGGGAGTTAAGCAAACTGAAACAGAAAGGAGTCTTATCACTACAGTAAGCAGACTACTGTATGTTAATCCATCTCAGGTCAGTAAACCACAAGGTTAATAGTGGTTTATTCGCTTATGTAGGTGTGATATAGCTCTTATCTGCTGCCTGGCCCCTGGTTGACCCTGAGAACTTGTTAGGCCGACACAGTAACACCAGCTGTAAAACTCACAGATTGCGAAAGCTTTGACTCCTACTGAAGAGGATCTCCCTGGTAGCCATGTTTGTCTGGTGGGTGTTTTGGTAATTTATGGAGGAAGCAGTGTGTGGGTGTTTCTCTTCTGCTCTAACCAGCGTCCTTCACTCTTTCACAACTGGGTCCGTACCTTTTGGGTAATCTGAGGGCAACATCAAATGATTTATGCACAACTAAACAGACAGAAACAACCTTTCACTGTGCCAAAGATGTGATCTCAGCCAGTTGTTGATCATATTCGTTTGACTGTGTTGTCCAGAAAAACAACATCACTGTAATCACTCCATAATGATCTCCTATAATGAGCTGGATTTTGCTTCTAGAACATGATGAACTATTGGTTGATTGCAGGTTTACAAGCAGAATACAGTCCCCTCATCAACAACAAGTGATTGCTGCACCGGTGTCCTGGCACAGTCAAACTGGAATTTGGTGATTGCCCTTGCAGAGTGGGTACAACACATAAACAGCTCATTTATAAACAAAAGGGGCAGTCAAATGCAAATTGCTGGAGACGGTAGCATATGTACAGTAATAGAAGTTACTGAATTTGTGTGGAAACAAAGCAAAATAATATTTAAGAAATATTTTTTTTATTAACTTAATATATAAGTGTGAGAACTGCAAAACAGCACTTCCCCATTTAAATGTGTCTGTAAATGCATAAATGTGTGCCTTTTACCCATCTTGACCACTTGTGGTACACTCATGGAACAACAGAAAAACAACCAAAGAAAAACTTTATCATAAAGTTAGCTCAAGTTGACTTCCTCCATGAGAAGTTAAGGCTTTGTAGGCTCTAGATGTCACTTTTTTATTTTCCCTTCCATAGAAAAAAAATACTTTATATTGTGTAAATAGAGATAAGAGCCACCATGCTATTTCTTCTTTTGAAATTTATGGTTGCACAGTGTGGGTGTAGCACAGCACACAGAGCCCTAAAAGGAGAAATTTATGCAGAGGCTTACAGTTTTCCCATCAAGCCTGTGCCTTTGCTCTCTGTGGCAGCGGGGCCAGAGCACTTTCCTGTCATTATGAGGGCTCCAGAGGAAAAAGAGAAGCGAAATGGTTTCCAGGTTTTTACTTTAATCTGAAGCGGGAGGGGTGATAGGAGGTGGGGGGGCTCGGTCACAGGTAGCTGTGTCAACTGTAAAGAGACACTGGGCTGTGGGAAACCAGAATAAACGAGGAGGTAAAGGGGGTCACAGTGACATGACATGACACAGAAGATGCTCTTTTCTGGCGGGTCCTGGTTGGACAAACGTGTAAATACAGCAAACACACACACATGTTCGAGCAAAAATTGAGTGGGGACTTACACGCACACACACTCGTTGCAGTTCAAAATTATCAGTCATATATCAGTCTTTCATTATTCTCGGGTTGTCAGCCAGAGGCAGCCATTAGAACAATGCACATTGTGATGTCTGACAGCGACAAGCCCTTGCAATTCAATGAGTTATACCAGGGGATGATACCCATACTGGGGGGAAATGGGTGTAGATTAGGAAGGAAAATGACACAATTTCCAAATTTAATTGTGTCACAGACAAAACTTCAGCAGGAGTCCTGAGTTTCACTGGGTTTCATGTCTGCAGCATTACATTATCAGCCTTTTGCTTTTTAATTTTTTTCATGCTACACAGTGAAGGCAATTTTTTTGATAAAGATGTCCCATTGTTAAGGTAATGATAAAAAACTAATTAGTCATTTCTAAAAGGTTGATATTTAAACTTCAATTTAGCACACTCAGCAGGTAAAGTAGATTCTCACATGTCCAGAGGAGAGTCTTATTGTCTGAGGAGGAGCCATGTTGTCTGCAGAGGGTCCCCATTCTCCTTTGTGCCCTGATAGGTTTACCAGCAGCAGCAGCATAGACTCAGGAGCCACTCTCTCATAGGACAAACAGGAACCAGCCTGAATGTGTCCCTGATGCTTATCTGTTTCTATACTGTCTGTGCCTTAGAAATTAAAAGCCAATACCGCCATTTTGACAAAACAGCATTGTTAAAGAGTTTGTCAGTTAGGTAAATGTGCTTTTTCACTTCCTCGCAGAGATTTAGATAAGATTTAAACCACTATCATGTCCATACGTAGATACAAAACTATGGGTCCTGAGATAAGAAGATCGTAGTTCAGTATTCTACGTAGGAAAAAGAAGATTCTTGGTGCAGACATTATTTATGTTATTTAGATAGAGAGAGCAAAGAGAACATTGATGGAGGAACATAAGAAGAGAAAAAAAAGTGAGAGTGGCCAAGCAAGAGGCCAGAAAAGAACAAAGCTCAAACCCAGTGTCCCCCCTTGGCCCTACCCCGTGTAGGGTGGGTGTACCATTTGGAGGGCTAGATGACCACTACCCCAATCCCAAAAAAGAACTGGGACACCTTACCCTATGTGGCAGAAGAGCCATGTGGTTGGACCGAGGGGGTGGGATTGGGATTGGGCATAAATTTCAGACTGGCTTTTAGTCATTGATGAGAGCTAAAAGGCTGCAAGACAGATGCCAAGCTGATCGTCTTTCTGTTGGACTTGTAAGTTATATTAACTGGCTTTCTAAGTCTTGATTGGTTGCTTGACTTGGTAATTTTGGATCACAAGCCGTTAGCACATTCCAACAGAGATTTAGCTGTTACTTAGACATCTCCTTGGAAAAAGAGAGCATCGGCATGATACACAACTTCTGGCTTCTACTATTTATTGATAAACTGTGTTGAAGTGGCAGCTTGGTGTGGAAATGACACTTATATCTTATTGCTATTTGTGGCTGTGATTCAATATCCTAAAGTCAGGAGGGTGAGTGGTACAAAGTGAACTAACCTTGAGTAAACTAATGAGTTTTATTAAACTGACACACATATAACACTAAGTTGCATGTTGCTGGTGATTTTTTTTTTTTTGGTTAATTGTATTGGCAGATGAGAAACTTAGAGCCCAGCAGAATTTAGAACACCAAAATGCCATAATTTCCATTTGAAATTGCCTGCTCAGCAAAAGTAATGTTGCATTGCTTTGACTTTTTTGCAAGAAGGTATATAAATAAGCGTATTCCCAAAAAATGTTGAACTTGTGTTTAACCTGTTAAATTCTGCATCTAAAATCTTACAGATTTTAATTTTTTTCATGCATTTTGTGTCTAAGATTATGTTGTCAGTTTAGAGTTTGCATCTGCAGTGCTTTTAATATCTGGTCCAGATCTGAGGCTTACAAAATGTCCACCTCACACACTTGGGATGTCTAAATCAAACTGAGCTAAACTAGAAGTCCTGTTTGTTTCTACGACAGGCACACCTGCTGAAAAAGAGCAAAAAAGAGCCAGCAAATGTTTTTTGGGCTTGCAGTGTTATCCAGCATCACACGAAACATCAATCGCTTTAATGTTGTCATCCTGCCATCTTCCTCTGCAGAATACAGGGTGCCATGGTAACAGCTATTTAAGGAGATTGATGATGGGTCAAAATACGCCTGGCAGGAGGGACCACAGGGTTACCATCTTCTCTTCTGCTACCAAGCCAGTATTCGACATCCCAGTCATTAAGATTGGGGAGAATAAATATGTGAAATTAGTCAACTTCCACACCAAGAGCCTAATGTTTGTGTTATTTCTTGGCATTTTCTGTCTTTGCTGGTTAGTGACCAGTTTTATCATGTGAGGAAGACTGTGGACTCTGTGATTAAACAGTATAGACTGCTAGTCAAACAGGACAACAAGAAAAATAAAAGTGAAAGCTAAAATAAATTAGAAAGGAGCCAAAAAATATACAGGGTTTAAACTGCAGTTCTAGTGATGACCTTCAATTTATTGTTTTTCGTGTCCCTGAGGGTTAATCTATCCTGATAAGAAAATCAAGAGATGCAGAGTTAAACAAATGCACACTCATTCCAAATGAGGCATGCAGTATTTGTTCCTGTACAAAACCAGAAGCACTTCTGTGATACATTGTGACATAATTTAAAGCAAACATGTTTAGCTTTGCATAAACAATCAAAGTCGGAGAACAATCCTCTTTCCTATAAGGGAGGAACTTCCCTCTGATTTCCCCTACACTTGCAGGAATACTGTTATTTTACAGTGAGGGAAGTTGTTTTCGTACTGAATTGCAGTAATTTTTCATGCTCCTGATGATTGTCATGGTCTTTTTCCCTCGCCTTGCAACATTTCCTTATCAAAGCAACTTTGTAAAACGGTTACTTATTTGGCTTTATATCAAAAGCAGTGTGAGGTTCCTCTTGTATCAAGGGCTAATCTCAAGGCTGTGTGCTTAACTTACTTGGTTCCCAGCATAGTTCAGCCTGGCATGAGGTAGCAGAGAGCGATCCAGCTGCAAACGGAGCCTCATGTATAACATGCCCCCGCAGTCCTGGGGGGAATGACTATTGGCATAGTTTGGGGTGGGGGGTTCCCATGTCACAGCTAAGGTCACACTGATGTTGTGGGCATGCTTTACAGCATGTTTTTACTTTTGCTCCTCTAACCAGCCTTTTGACTCTGCAGAGACCTTTAATTCCTGGTCCCACTCTGTTCACTGTCAATCTCTGCATCCCCGGGGGTCATTTCCATCCATGGGAACATTGGTTGTGACAGTAGGTTCCCTGAGGGGGATGGTACAGGGTAGATCTTGACAGAAAAGCATAGTTTTGTCGTTCAAAAATTCTCTTCCGCAGCCAAATTGAGGCAGTATTAGGTTATGGGGAGCTATTTCATAAGGAGTCAACTCTGAGGCAGCTTGCAGCTCCCTGCATCCCTTCAATGAGACCTCAGGAGTAAAAGGATGTTTCACCCCTCGCTAGAAAAGGTCATTGCTGCGAGACCCCGATGATATAGGTGAGAGCATGAGGGTTGATTAAGAGCCAGGATGTGCGTTAGACATCCTCTGATGTTCAGGAATTCCCTCATTAAAGAGGGTCATGTTGATGGTCAATAGGAATCAGCCAGCGGAATAAACAGGGGTGGCTCCTCCTGCATTTTCAAATAAACACACTTTTCATTTACTCAACATGGAAATGGTGCTCACAAATATACACATGTCTTAATTGTGCCATTTCCTCAGGATTAGGACAAAAAAAAGTGCAGGTTTCCCTTTGATTGACAGGGAGAAAATACCATGCATTACATCTATACATATAAGTCACCTCTCATTTTACTTTAGTTTGTCATAAAAAGTGATGAATATGAAAATGCCATGAAACTGAAATAAGCAATCTGAGCAAAGCGTAAAATTAGTTAATTTGTTCCAGTTTGCCCATAGCTGAGTGTTCTGGATAATATTTTTCCTAATAGCCTGAATTGCAGCAATTAGAGGGACTATTAACATATTTGTTCAGTGCATGGTTCAGTGCTGGGGCCACATCAGGGCCCTGATTTTGTTGTTGTTTTTTTCCCTTTCCTGGCTCTCCCCTTTCTCATGTCTGACAAATCGTTTCCAGCTAATTTACGATGGTCAAACTGTGGGAGAACAATACCTCATGGACGTAACACGGCGCAAGCTCTACCACATGTCCCAGAGAAGAGCGAGGTGCTTGCAGGAAACACTTGCTGAGATAACAAGATAGTAAGGAAAGCAGGGCCACTGAAAGGCCATGCAGAGGACCGCAGAGACTAAGAAGGGGGGGGACTGACAATGGAGATAAATGTCAGTGGTGAGGGGTTCACTAAAACTGAGCATCACATGAAAATATTGTACACACATGCCCTCTTCTTTGGTTATAAGAAAAATGGTATAGTTTTTAGAGAAAACTGCTTCACCGAGTCAAACTAGATTGACATATGAAATTACGGACATTGTCTCTACACTTATGATCCACTTGGCTGACTATCAGAGACTGTGACGTCAGATCTGCTAAAGCCTTGCCAGGACAAATACTGTAGATCTCCACCAACATGAAGGGACAGCTTTAGGCTACCAAGCTCGGAGCCACTGCCATATGGGCATTTGTACACACAGTCACAGAACGTGCACACATTGCTCAGCCCTCCCTCCTGGTCACAATAGACATTTTATAAAACTGTTTAGATGTGCATCTGCAGAGGCTGATTATATGTATTTAGCCCAGATAATCATTTCTGGACCTCATGTGCACTGTAATTACAGACAGCACCTGTGTCTGGCCCACCTGCTGTGATTACTCCGAACGCCAAGCAGCAATTTAACCGTAATTATATCAACAGAGGAAAAGGAAACATTCAGCAGCAGGACAACTCAATAACTTTACTATTAAAAATGCTGCTGCGTTTTCATCTAGAGAGGAAAAGCGCTGTCTCAACAGAATTCCTGGAATAATGAACTACCAGAAACCAGCGCATGAAGATGTTTAAAAACCCCGACCCCCCAGGCAGATCAGTGCTTAAATCTTCACAGCTGGGTTAAGGTTGAGCAATACAGGTGACACGGAGGACAGCAGGATCAAGGTTATCAGTCAGGCTAATTGATGAGCCTACTTGTTTTCACTGTGACCAAGTATAGACAAGAGGAGGAAAAAGGAAGGCAGTCTTCAAGGCTGCTATGTTTGTGTTGTGAGGACAGAGGTGAGGGGTCAGGCTCAGCTTAGAGTTTTTAGCCTATTAAACTAATCTATTTGCCAATAAGCTCCAGGGTGGTGAAGGGTTGGGCTTTTCTCAGTACAGTCATTCTGGTGGGAAAGGAGAAACAAGAAAGTGGCAAGCCCTCTTAAGATCAATGAATGTGGTGGAAAAAGGAGTGGTCCAGGGCAGCCAATAGGGGCTGGGCCACAGGGAGCTGCTGGGAGATAACGTAAACAAGGAAACCACCTGATGTGAGCAGGGTCAGATAAATGCTCAGCTCTCCGTGCAGGCAGGTGCTTCCTGAGTCCTGCTCTCTCAATCAGTTGAGCCTTTCTGCCCTTCTCGCTCGCTTTCCTCATTCTTTTTCTGTTTTCTCAATCTGCTGCAGAGTTTTACTGAAGTACAGTAAAGGCCATAACACGATAGCAAGGTTTTAGATCAACCCACAACCTACTGCCTGTTTTTTTGTTTTGTTTTTCACACAGGAGCCAAAAGCAAACATTGTGGGACAGTAAAAAGCAGAGCTCACTGAAGTGATGACAATCATACAAGCAGTAAAGATAAGACCAGCTTGCTGTTTGTCACTAGGATAGTATAATGTGTATAATGGTAGGCACATTTAACAGGGGCCTGTGTGTGCAGATAAAGGACGTTTACCTTTGAAAGGGGCAGTCAGGTGATTGCTGGAGATTGCAGAGACAATCTACCAGCTACACCTATATACAACCTGCACAGACTGACAATACTTCCAAGCTCACCTCTCTTTCTGCTCTTTATCCTTCTCTTTCTCTCTTTTTCGCTTTGCTGGTTGGTCTGGGATTGTTTTGTGCTGTCCAATGAGGAAGGAAGTCGGTGTGAGAAAGTGCCTGTTTTTTTGGGACCAACAGGAATTGGCCTCATCACAAGCGGTTCCTTTTTTTGCCGGTGGAACAATGCACTGGCGTCACACCCCTCAACTGGACCTCGGCATTTCACATGGAAAAATGTTCCCAGAATTCCGCTCCCAGGCTTGGTGTAAGGCTGAGGATGGGGTGAGGGTGAGAGGGCGGGAGGTGCAGGGCGAAGGGTAATGGCTGTTAGTGGAGCGGGTGCACAAAGTGACCGATGGACGCTTGTCACCAACACAACTGGGGAAACAAAAGTACCACTTTCAAAGTATGGCATGAGCACATTAAAGCTTCTTACTACTTCCAAAGCTTGAAAACAACAGTGATTACTGAAGTCTTCTTGCACTAAATTCTTCATGGTCCACACTCAAGCATCAGAGCTTTACATCTTCAATTGAAGCCCAGCACAAAATCATAAAAGCACACGTTTTCCTCCATTTTCCTCCTTAAGTCACACCTGATCTAACTGTGTAGCATCGAGCCAGCGTCTGACCACACTGATGAAAGGCTCAGTGAGTCGTATTGTGTGACAGGTCGGCTGAATGCTCCTTGTGGGGTTACATAAGCTTCTCTTCGCACTGTGTGTGTAATTACTGTGAGAGGGTACATGCTGCTGCTCTCTCAGACCTTATCAGCTCCAACACATTATACAAGCATTTTAAGGCGTAAATTCATTGTATGCATTACAGCATGTAAGTAATGTGACTTATAAACAGACAAAATATTATAATTTGATACATTTTTGGTCAATTTTGGAAAATATTTATCTCATGCTAACCAATGGAGGGTTATACATTTCATCCACTGCGACAGTGATAAAAAGAAAAGGGAGCCACTACCAAGACTGGCACAGCTTAGAAAAAGTACACATTGTTTATATTATTTCCCTTACAGATAATTATTACAAACAACTTTCCTAATTGTAAAACACCATGTATGGGGACAAACTATGCACAGGCTTAAAAACATGAGTAAATCTGTGGTACACAGTTGGCATTGTGGTATTTTGTTCACCTCCTACAGCACAGAGCTGCAAGATAAACAAATTACTGCACAAATGTGCGAGGTCTGCAACCATACTATCAGTGTCATTCATCATCCTGACTAATAAATCATTGTGGAGAGTATGAGAACACCAACTCTGAACAGAAAGATTAATTTGTATGGCACTGTAAATTATTCATCTAAAACCATTAGAAATGTCCCAGGGTTGAAAGAAAACATCACAAATCCATATGTGTGCTTTTGAGGAAGCCATCGTTCTGTTACTATGCCATTAGACAGCAATGAGGAATCACTACTTTTACACGCTCATTTTGCATGTTTTTTCCACATAAGGGAGAAATTGGTTCATTTTTGAAATGAGGTTATATTAAAAGTATGACATCTGGGCTATGAGTACAGTCTGGAAGGCACAGAGTTCTTGAGAGAAGTCAAATATTAGACTGCGACATGAAAATTGGCTATGAGAGCGAAATCAGAGGAGTATGAACTGGTGGCACTTGGGACTCATGGGGTCAAGTTGGAACAACACTCCACAGCCATTAGGCCTGGCAGCGAGGGAGCTCCTCCTGGGCTACAGGGCTGATTTCAGAAATGAGGTCGAATGCATCACTGCGGCAGCCCATTAGTTAGGCCCTGTGAGAACATATTCATCACTGTAAACATGAAGTCTTTTTACACAGTCTCATCAGTGAAGATCCAACATCAATGAGCCTTTACTGGACAAACAGGCTGCACACAGACTCCTCACCACCACGCTCCCACTGAGAGGATTAATCAAACGGCACCCAGTCAGCCCCCGCTGTCTTATTGTGAGGCTGGGTAAGCATGGACAGAGGCCTAAATGATGTCAAACATGGCATGACGCCCACTGTCCACAGGAACACAAACTGGACGTGCAAATGTATACATCTACAATCTGTGCGGCGCACGGCTGTTAATATCACGGCCAGGCCTTAAGTTGACTTGGATAACAATCACTTCACACAAAAGGGTTTGCATCTGTTGTTTGTCCTGCAGAGTGGAGATGGGTTTGTGTGTATGTACACAGTGAGCAGTTATGAGGTCAACTACAGTTCAGTTAACTAAATGGAATCCAAACAAAAGGTCACATTTCACTCCGACGACTGCTGATGATTCTTGGAAGGACAAAATAAGTTATTAGGACCTCACACAGGTAAAGATGAAAGGATTTCTCAGAGTCCTAACACTGCCAGGGCCTTTCACCTAATAAGACACACGCCCCCATGTATTACCCTCAAACATAACACTCCCACACACAATGCCAGTAGAGCCAATTCCCAAGAATCTTTCTTCATGAAATCGGAAGTGAAGGTAGGAAGCTACTTGTGCAAAAAGGACAACTAGGAATCTCAAATTGTACAAGGAAAAAACATCGGACTCTCCTAAAATATTTCTAGGTCTGTCTGTGTAAATAAACAATAATACAGCGTAGTTTACTGTAGAGGTCATGTGCCCCTGCTCAGGAAGTGGAGGAAGAACAACAGATAAGAGATCATTAAGTCTCTGGATAATTAAACCAGAACCACAGGCCCTTATCACACCAGATCACTTCATCTAACAGCGTAGCATGCCAAGGTGAAATTACTAGACGCTAATCACGTTGATGGTGTTTAGTGATTGCGGTGACACTGAGGCCAAAACCCTTTTAACTTTGAAGATTAATATTGGCTATTACTTTGATGGAAATGTCTCAATTCTCAAAGTAACTTCAGTAAAAAGCCCAAATGGGTGCCATTTTAAACTCCTGCGGTGCATCTGTGCTGTCAAAAGCACACAGACCCCCGCTGTGAAGCACATAAAGTAAATGCACCTGTTAACACCTCCTGCTAACAGGTAGATTAGCGTGTGAATTGCAGTCAAGCGATTCATAGTCCCAGGTTGGTCTTCCTGATTGTCTAACTGGTGTGGCTTTAACAGCCCTCTTCACACCAGCACGCTCTTCCCTCACCTCCATTTATCTCTTTCCTTTTCCTGCTGTGCAGTTTTGTCTTGCGTAAAGCAATGATGCTTTGACTCTGGCAGGGGAGGATTTCCTCAAGGCTACAGTAGCTTCTTACACACACACACACACACACGCACACACACACACACTCACTGCTGTGTCTCTCTGTCTCTCCCTAGATTTTAGAGCATTATAATTAGATTTCTAGAGATGGTTGTCCAATTAGTGAACTGAGAAAATGTTGGGGGGGGTGAGGGGTTTATAGTTAGAGGCAGTGGATGGCAAAGAGGAGGAGGAGGAGGGGAAACGACAGGTTCAGATAGATACAGAAGAGGAAACAGAGGTTAAAGGGTAAACAGGCATTTGAAAGACTTAAATTGCGCT
>OMNN01007036.1:4991-26201 GCA_900302755.1 Chromis chromis
GTCTCTCAGTCTTATTTTTTTTGTCTGTTTGGATTTGACTCGGAAGGAATCTGAGAAGACAAATTAGTCGTTCTTTCAGATCTGTTGGCTCTGTTTTAAAAAAAATCTGAATTTAATTTTAAAAGAGGCAAGTTTCTTCTCTGTTACTGACAGGAGTGACAGAAAACTATACATTTACAACAGACGTGTCCAGATTGGTGGCGGTTCTTGCTATTGGAAACACACAAATTAGACATTTTATACAATTTTGATTGATTGTATTGTTTTTAAAGTGCATTCAAATGACAAAACCTTCTTTATTGTGAGATCTGAGTGTTGTCAAGACAATCAGATAACAAATCCTAACCACAAACTATTTTTTTATGGAGCAAACAGTCAACAAAACAAAAAACCCCCACTTATAAATACACATACAAACACACTTATCCTTCCTCACATATGTAGCTGAATGAACATATAATGCTAATAGTAAATACATCATAACTTGTTGACTGAACATGAGGAAATAAGTACATGTGTCACCTAAAACAAATAAGTAAAACTGGGAAAAGTAGAGTTTAGTGTTTGGGTCATGCATTCTCAAACTAATATTTTATCTGGTGTCTGCACAAAAAACTGAACAAAATGATAAATAATTTAAGGTAAATGTGAATAAAATGTGATTTAAATCTTATTATTCTAACAATATTCTATGAATAAAGTAAGAAAATCTGAAAGAAATTGTATTCATTGTACATGTAAAAAGTGAAATTTAGTTTTTTTATGTGCTTCTAAAGGTTTTTTCACACATTTAAATATGTGTTAGGGTTAGGGTTAGGCCTAACCCTAACCTTTTATGTGGAGGTTAACCGCCATTTGTCGCCTGTCATGAAGCATCCAGTCAATCAACAGACTTGGATGTCAGATTTACTTCAAGCAAGCTGTAAATAAAAGCGTTTTTATTTTATTTTGGAAAACCATTTGGAAAAAAAACATTCTTGCAAGCAATTTTTATGCAATATTAATCAACTGCATAATAAAGTAGGAATTACCCAACTATTTTTAGTTATTTATATGAATGCAAAATATTTTTTCCATCTTCATCACGTGTGAAAACCAGATCCTGCTCAGGAAAAATATAATCAGAATTGGGTTTAGGATAGTTTTCAGCTCCCCGTTAATTAAATGAAGTTCATATAAGGTGAAGAGAGAATTACTGTAGCTCTTCAGATGGGCCCAAAACTGTGTCAGAGATTTTGTTCATTTTCATATTTTTAATTAACAGGCTTTTCCCCTCGTCTTCCATCAGTGAATGAGTCTTTCTTTCATTTATTTGATGTAGTTTATCTCCTCCAACCATTCATATACAACCTTATTGGATCCCGGGACTTAAGGATCCATCTTTTGGCCACCAGAGAAGCATAACTAATGACAACATTAAAGTGCCTTTGTGAGCGTGGCCATCAAAATGTCGATCAACCAAGCAGGAAATAATGTTGGATTTTAAAAATCAGCATGAATAAACATGTATGTTTAGAATCTGCGTGGCTCAATTTAGAGAGATTTTGATGCACTTGTGGAGGATGCTGATGAGCTGCCTGCCTCTTCAGGGTTCATATGTGTGTCACGGATGTGAGATTTTAATAAAAAAACAAAAAAACAACAGACTATTATGTGCAGATTTAGGCCAGACAGTTGTATTTCCAGCCTCTGAGTGGAGTGAATGACGATGCCACACAAGACGTCTTAAGGGTGGCGTCTAATTGAAGCGACATTTGAAGCTTTCCGAGGACTCAGAACTGTCAGAGCCATTAGCATCTTCCTAATTACTGGGCTTCAAACCGCAGACCGGACAGGAAGCACATGGTCAGTTAGAACTCACATAGTTTGTCTCTTCATTAAGACATTTTTGTCGTTTTCTTTGAATGAATGGAGTATCACAGCCAGCGTGACTCACAACTACCCACTGCTTGGCTGGAAGGAGTCGGCCGTTATTGTTTGGGAAAAGCCCATTTTATTTAGAGAATCAGCAAAACTGTCACTTTGTGGTGCTTTGGTGTAAAATTAGTGGCAACAATTGTAATTTTGTAAATTAGTTTCCATTTAACTAAAGTATGTTTCTTGCTAATTTTGTCTTTTTGTGTCTGTTTTTGCTGCCATTTCTCTTTTTTACCACTGTTTAGTGCTGAAATGATTCATCTACCAATAAATTAATTGTTCAGTTAATCAGCAGAAAATGAAATGACAACAGCTTTGACAGTCGAGTCATTTAAGTTATTTGTTGAGCAAAAATGTCAAACTTTCATAGTTAGCAGCTTCTAAAATGTGCAGATTTGCTTGTTTTCTAAACAGAATTTTGAGCATTTTGTAAAAGTTCTACTAATTAAACATTGAAGATGACCCCTGAAAACTTGCGATGACTTATTAAATAATAAATGATTAATCAAAAATAGCAGATAATGAGAAAAAAACATTAGTTGTAACCTGTTAACCTGTAACTATTGCACTGTAGACTCCTACTCTGAATATAAGGAGTCTTTGCTGCACACTTTTTTCTAGGACTGTAAATGTATGCAGCTGACCAGTATTTGTGCATATAACTCACAAATACATGTAGTATTGACAGCAGTAGCAGTAATTCCAAGTCTTTTTCATCTACCATATCCCTACATCTTTCAGATGAGCTCAAATACACGTTTGATGCCACTTGTCATTTCCCATGTGTGCTCATTTGATTAGTTTTTCCAAAACACACTGATTTTGGCAGCATTTATATTCGATTTTTTGTTCTTTGGTAATTTAAAGGTTAAAAAAATTGAGCGTAATATTACTTTTCACAATCTATTCTGACTTCTTTGTGTGATTGCCAACTAGTTTTCTCACAATTGCACCATGTGGCATCATAATAATCCTAATTGTGCTTATTTTCCTGCCTGAATCAAATTGGTAAATGGTCTGGTAGACTGATTAGTGAGTCACAGCAGCGTCTGTGTACATCAGACGGTTACGGCAGCTGCCTGGCTCCATTTTTTATGGATGACTCGCACCTTTTGCACTGTGAGTTTCCGCTTCTTTCGCCTGGATGAAGGTTTATAGGCCTGAAATGCAGAAGAAATAGGTTTGTTCAGCAGCCAGATGAAGAAGTTGTGGCAACGTTGCAACCGTTATTTACTCATTTGTTTTAGGTTTTGTGGTTTTTACTCTGTTTTTAGTTTGTTCTGTGTGGTCTGTGTTGCTTGTAGAATGTGTGTCAGGATGGAATACTCCTCTACTGCAAGCCAAATATCACAACGGTTACAAAAAAAGTAAACCGAACCTCCTTATATGCATGAAATCAGAATTTCTGTTTCTATGAATCCTGTAGTAATTGTAGATGTACCTTGGAAATCACTCTACTGTCTAGCTGGACCTGGCTCGTAATACCAGTGAAGCACCTTTAAGCACTTTAAGTTGTCGCTTTCCTGATCAGGTAATCTCTTCGGAAATCAGATTATTCACTTCATCAGGCTTAACATGTGATAGTTCTGTTAGTCCTGTAAAAGTAGGTTTTCCTCCACTTTCATCCTCTTGTCTAGAGGCGGCTTTCATCCTTCCAGTCCTCCTCTCCGACCTCGAGCTTTTCCGTCACCTAACGTCTTGAGTGCCGCCCAATTCTCAGCACCCAGAGGCCAAGTTTTGTAGCTACGCTCAATTTGGCTGCTGTATAAACACACCGATTTACCTAATGGAGAATACATATGAAGTAAGCATGATGGGGATTGGTCCTGGCAGGGGCATTTTGCCCTCCGACTAATCTGGGCTGGCTAAATTGTAAGTAACTGTGTTGAACTTGTGTCCTCCAGGCAGCAGAGATCAGAGTTCAGCATTGTGGCATAATCACAGATCACATCTTGTTATGCTTAGTGGACACTGAAAGATGCTAGGGGCCATCTTTTACTAAGGAGAGGGACAAATATCTGACTTAAGATAAAGAAGGACAACTTGAAATCACTGAGCAGTGGTTAGAGGCTTGCATTTTGCTCCTTACATGTAGAATTTTGTACATTCTGGAAGTCATAATAAGATTAATGTCACCTAAACTAAAATATCACCACAATGTCTAACAATACTTCTTGTCTAATTTCTTCAGTTTTGCTTCCTTCTCTACAAACTCTTGCATCGAGGAAGCCCTCGGTATTATTTAACAAACGGAGCACAAACAGCAAAATATGTGTTTAGCACATGTCTCGGCCCGCAGATTAATGACATTAACGAAGTTTCCATTAGCACGGCGATCAGGGGAGACAGAGGCGTCCATGCGTAAATCCACATGACTGAATCACTGATAAAAGAAAATGAAACACATCTCTATGGGCCAAGAGGGGCCAAGAAACGCCACTCCAAATTAGTCCGCGGCCCAATTTGTTGTTACTTCATTAGCCAAACAGCATCTGTAGAGCAGGGGAAGGAAGTTGTGACCCATCTTTTTGCCTAAAAAACTCCCAGATCTGCCTTTGCCAGGCCTCTAAGTACAAAAAAATGTGTAGGAAAAGGATCAGCGAAGTGACACGAGGAGTTTCATCTGGGAGTGAATCCTTGTTGTACACTAATCAGGATCTTTATATCAGTGTGCTAGCAAGGACTTCATATTTCTGATCTTTTTAGAGTATTTTAGAGGCACAGACCTTGAAGTTTAGAGTTTGAGACCACAGAAGATTAAGAGGTGCTTGGAAAGTCATTTAAAAAGGTTAAAGAAAATGTGTTAATTTGTTGTTTGAGTGGTAGTTAATGTACAAATACTGAAAGTCGGTCAATAATGACAGTGGAAATGTCAGCCGAAGTGCCATTTGCTCTTGAATATTTAAAATAATCTGATGTTTTTATGTATTTTGCAGCAGTATTCCAATTAAGTTCCGACTTATTTCCCCTCCAAAATAAACTCCACTTATTATAAAATTCAGTTTTCGCTGACGCTGACTTTTGGACACAATCTAACACTGGTACAGTTGACACAAGTGACATTTTTACTGGTATTTGTGAGCATTCAGTAAAAGGGGAAAGCCACATACTGATGCAGACTGCTGACACCAAAAACAATACCTCATAGACCGGGCAATAAATCACTTAGAGCACTACACGATCTCCCGAATGTCCTTCACAGTGTCAAATTATATCACAGTTACAGGTTACAGTGATATATTTTTTTAAAAGTGTAACTGTAAACAGTATTTCAAGTGCCGAAGTCGAGCCAAAAATATACAGCTTGTCTTGTTTTAGATGTAACTGAGGACTCATGAGAAACGTGTCCAAAGATGGCTTTGAACTAAATATGTGGACAAACCTGAAATCTGAGGATTACAAAAAAGGACAACCCCAGAGTGGGGAGGTGAAGAGGTTATAATATAATAAGATATTGATTAAGATATTTAAAAACCTAGTATTCAAGCTATTTAAACTCAATTATTGCATATGCTAGTTGGAAAAATCAGTTTGTTGAGGTACGGTGCAACCAAAATTGCACACGTTGTCATTTGAAGATAAATTACAATGCAGTTATGTACAGTATGAATATGTTGGTTTTTTTTTAATTAAATGGTGAGTTAAGGAATGTAGTCTTTAGTAAATCGTTCTGCATCTCTGATTGTGTATTTATGATGCATGATTATTGTGAAAAGGTGTGTAATAAGAACATTTCTGCATCTGTACATTTGAAATTTTGCAAGTTCTTGACATGTAAAAGGACAAATCAATCAATTCCAATGCTCTTAACAGCAACCTGCTAAAGAAGATCGCATTAGCACTAATATTTATACTGACAATAGATGTATTAGCAAGCTGGAAGTATGATAAGCTGACAAAAAACAAGAAAATACATTGGATGACAGCACACCAGGCCTGAAGTGGATCAGTGGAGGTTCAGGTGGAGCTAGAAGGGAGTCTTTCCTGCTCTTATCCGCTGATGGAAGTGGCTGTCTGGGATGGTTACTTTCTTATCTTCCATGGCCCACTAATATCCACAGGGGACCAACACCGTTTGGCACCCTGAAATCCCTTTTTTCCCCCTGCACCGGATGGGAAATCAAGTCTGGGTGGATCATGGGGGCTTGAGACATGGTTGCCATATGGCCCCCTTTTTTTTAATTCTCAGTGGAGTTCAGGCTTTTGGGACGCCCAGCCTTTAAACGCACACAAGAGATTTTGGCAATGTGCGGCGTGACAAAGGCATTTTGGCAGTTTATGTTGTTGTTTGTCATTACTGGCACATGGCTGCGATTAATTTGCAATTTCGGTACTGAGGAGGTGACTGTAGTTTATCTGCTGATGGAAATGCATTAAACTGGGCTTCTAATGGATAGTAGTTTAAAATAATCAGTGTATGTTTTGAATAAGGAACTTTAAAATCTGGTACTCTTATTACTATCAAGACTTTTTAAAGAGAGACCTGAGAACAAAGGAAGTTAGAATTAAAAAAATATAATACCATGAATCAAATTTGTAATTCAGAGAGAGCAGACGGCTTCTGCAACAATAAGAGCTCAAACAAAGGGAGCAAATTCAGCAGTTGTACATTTAATTACAGTATATTACTAAGGTAGTTTAGTATTTTTTATATCAGTGCTTAACTTTGTGCATTTTGTTAAACAATATATTACCCCTGTCCAATTTTTCTCATAAGAATAGCTCACAAAATAGCTTAAAATATTACTAGAGGTCAAACGTTAAATATCTGAACCACAGTTCCATGTTTCAGGCTTGATTGACAGGTCTGTGTTTAAAAAAAAAGAAAAAGCAGTGGGTGCACTACTATATCTGGCCAGCTGAGGACATGCTTTCCTCAGACTGGGAAAAACAGGGCAACATATAGCTTTATATAGCCTCATCTATCCACTGTAATCCAGCATTACTAGATGAAGCTTGTAATGATTCAACAAAATGCCGTTTGACATCCGCCCAGAGAGTGCGAGCAATAACAGCAAATGTACATGATGAACAATAAAGAGATGGGGCCGTTATAGTGGGATTGGATGCTGGAAAATAAACAAAGCAAAATACAGAATGGACAATGTGAATGAATGTAGCTGTAATGTGGCAGTAGAGTGTGTGGAGACAAACAATATGCATGTATGTAATGAACAGACATGTAATATGTGTAGTGTAAAGTGCAACCGTATGAATTTAGAATAAGAATAAACATCTACGCTGACAAAAAAACAGAAAATTAGTGCATTTACTACTAAAATATTGGACCTCTAGACTAACAGATGATGCTTTTTAATGTTTTTAATGGCCCTTGTGAATATTTGCCACCAACCCCATTAGAGGAAAGTTGACCCCTCTCCCTGAAATATCCACCTTTTCCCACGCAGGTGTAATCTACATGGAGGTGAAACCTACCACAGCTCAATATGTTTATGACGCAGGACCTCCATCGAACTTCTTTATGAAGTAGATTGAGGACAATTTTCCTGCTGAAAGGTGGTCTTACCTGGACCGGCCGGGGCTGCCTGCCAGCTGCATGTCATTTCTATCAAATGTGGCCGGGGTCTGTCAATTAAGAAAACACAGGGCAATCTGTGGCTGCTGAAAGAGATCCCCTTGGCCTGCTCCCAGGCTCAGAGACGGCCTTTTGTTCCCAGGCATGTCTCACATACTTTCAGAGCCCAGATAAGCTCAGGCTTCATGAAGCCCTGCTTTATATTTGCCCACTGTAATGTCTCTGTGGGGTCAGGGAATATGGGGAAGCACTGTCGGCGAAAAAAGGTAATATCCCCCCTCCCGCACACACATTATGGGGTCAGGAATAGAAGCCACAGGTTAGGTGGTCCTGAGGCCTGGCCAGGGGGACTTTCTTTTTGCTGAATGATCCCCTCCGCCCATGTGCCCACCCTTCTTGATCCTTTTCTACCTCTCTCATACCAAGGGCATAAACTGCAAAAAAACAAGCAGGCGGCTTTAGCTGTTTCCTGAAATCGGATAAACAGGTACTCTATGCCGGGATCTGCCAGTGTGAAGGGAGGGGGAGGGGGGAGGGAATTTATTTTAGCATCAGGGCCCGGACCACCCACAGACCAGTAAACAGGTACATCAAGGTGGGTTGAAATATAAGTCGAGGTTGAGGGGAGGCTTGAGGCCAGCAGTAGGGGGATCAGAGGGGACTGGGACCCCTCGATGACTTGGCGTCATTGTGGTTTATCATAAAGTATGTCCTATAAGACGACAAGGAAAATACCAGGGATTCTTCTTTTACAATATACTGACGCCTGAATTAGATTGACTTAGTCTGCAAGAAACAAATGTGTAGAATATTATGCATAACTACGCATTTTGAGTTTCATTTATTTGCACTAGTTTTTATTTCTGCCCTCGGTTATAGCGGCCTATTTCCTCATGTCAAACCATCATGCAGAAGTGAGGGTTCACTGTTACTGTCCTGTACGTAGTGACTGTATACACTATAAGGCCAAATATATGTGGACTTCTTTTTGCTTGCTATTGCTTTTTTGTGGTTTTTAGTCAAGCTACTTACTTTCAGTGAAAGAAATTGTTAATGGGTGGCCAACAGTGTTAGAAGAAGTTATTAAATCCTTCATTCAAGTCACAGTAGCAATAAAAGCTGGTGAACAAGCCCTGCATTTAACAGTTAAAGTACAAAATAAACATCAGGTTTCAAAAATAAAAGTGTTCACAATTTCTTCCAGAATTAATTTATCATATATAATAGATGCTTGATTATTATTAGTAAATGTAATTTAGCTGTTTGACTGTTACCCACTTAGTATCTTAAGTGTATTAGTATATACCAAGGAATTTTATTATAAAATGATCATATGTTTTATCTGCAATCTAAAGTAACTACAGTAACTGTTGTTTTCTTACATGTAGTGGAGTAGAAGTGTAAAGTCACTGAACAATGGACAACTCAAGTAATGTACTGCAAATTGCACACAACTTGAGTAAACCTAATTACATTTGGCGTACAAAACTACAGCTTTTGTGTGACATACTGGACATATTCACCACTTCATATCTCTGAAAATTCTTGGAAAGTGAAAGCACTCTTTGGCTGAGCTCCTCACAGCTCATCGCTGACAAAGGTCACAACCTGTGAAGCAGACCTGGATCACCACATCCATAAAGATATGGATTTATCAGTTTGGTGTGGATTAGAGCTGCAAGGGATAGTTGATTAACCTATTTCGGTAATATCTGCAGGCTTTGGCTTCTCATGTATGAGGATTTGTGCTTGTCTTTGTCATATATAGTAGAAATATGACATTTTTCTGATTGTTACTGGAAGAAAATAAGCAGTTTACGGATGTCGCTTCAATCTTTAGATGTTTTCCACTTATTTTTCTTAACTTATCACAGATTGAATAATTAATCTATTACTTAAAAATAAACAGAAGATTAATCAGTAATGAAAATATTAGCTAAGGTCAAGTTCTGAGGTGGAAGTCCACGACTGGCACTGCACAAAGCCGTACCATCCCGGCTAACATCTTCAGTGAGAGCTGGAACATTGTCTGAGAGCCAAGTCTTATTACCAGACCTCAGCAGCAGACCTCACTGAAGCTCTTGTGGCTGAATGGGAGAAAATCCCTGCAGTTAGGCTCTAAAACCTTCTGGGAAGCCTCCACAGAAGAGTAAAGGCTATTACAGGAGCATTGAAATGCCCATGTTTTTTCAGAATACATTGTTTAACAGTCACAAAAATTGAGATGTCCACTTACTTTTGGCCATATAGTGAATCTTGAATGATATACTGTTATATTTTTTATTATTTCTCCTCTTTAGTCTGACACGTTAAAAGCCTACGTGGTCATTTCTTTCGTCACTGTCAGCAAATTGCCCATGCAGGAGTGAGGTATTTAACGTCCACTATGGGTGTGGTTCCATTAGATAGCTTTAAGACCATGCTGAGTGCTCTTGAAAATTAGTTTTTTGGCAACTTCCTGGGATGCACAGTCTCCCAGCAAGCCACCAAGGCTTTGTCAAGACTGTGCTGGTTTAAGCTCGCAGCTTTTCAAGCCTCCCATTATGCCTGACTCAGTCGGGCAGAAAGCAAAAGAGCCTTTTCTGCAGTCATGTGGGCATACTGGCATTATACACAGTTCAGTATTAGATATTTGTGAGTCATATAAACAGAAGGGAGGGCACTGAGGCTTCTTGAAGGGAGGAAAAAAAAAACTTTATAATTGGGGAGTTATATAAGTGTCTAAATCCTCCTCCAGGGATTTAATTTTTCCCCCATTGTGTGTTTTCAAAAGCAGGAAGACCTCACAGCAGCGGTGACAAATCCTCTGACACAGAAATCACTGTGGTACAGTTTAGCGACTGTAAATGAAGTCTTTGAGTCTGCAGGTGAGGAGTAGTTAACTGCATCTTATTCTGGGAGTCTTTATTTAAAGATTTGGAGTGTGTAACTGGCCAATTTCTTTTCCTAGTAGATGAGAATAAAGATATTTTTGGATGCTTTAGTTGAAGGCAGCATGCATTTCCTAGCAAAAATAATAATAAAACAAAGAAATAACTTACTAAAGCAACTGGAAATGATTGTATTTGAAAGATTGGCTATTTAGATATTTTTAGAACTTTAACTGCACTACTACAAATGTATTTATCGTGGCTCTATTCCTGAAATCACCCCACTTTTTGAGTCTCCTTTTAGACATTCAGGTCTATTTAGCCTCATGCACCCTTGTGTAGATTTGTTATGGTTCTCTTCTTCCTTCTGTAGCCTCCCCCCAATTATAAACTGTATAGATTTCCCAATGGTGAGTCCCTGTCCTCTCTTCACATCTACAGTCTGCATGTAAGTGTGTGTATTTGTGAGCTAGTCGTGTGTGTGTTTGTGTGTGTGTGTGTGTGTGTGTGTGCGTGGCCGTGCATGTGTGGCTCCCCGTTGGCCCAGATGCTGGGGTGTGTACAGTGTGTAAATCTGGGGCTAGTCGGGTCGCTCAGGCATGACCTGGACTATGTCGAGCCTTGTCTTCTGAGCGCCTCCAGCAGTGTTCCCCTCCTCAGTTCTGACCAGCCAGCCTCACAAACAAGGATTTAGGTCATCTTGACCCCCCCTGCATCACCCGTGATTTTTGTTGCTGTGGCTGGGAGTCGCTGCCTCTGATGATCTGTGGATGCAGAGGTTAAGATACAAGGAGTGTTTGCACAAAACAAATTTTTTGCTTTCGTGCCTTCCATGCCAGAGCCTGTAAACACAGTGGGCTTGACAGTAACTGATTTTGTAGCCTCCCTGAATCCAAAAATGTGGCAGTAAATATCTATTTTGACTCCCAAATTTTCTATAGCACCCCCAAATCTCCCCAAAATCGTTACTGTGCCAGGTGATGTCACTATAACAGAACCAGCCTGTCTTTAAAACCACCATGTGTCGGATCTTGTATTACTTTTCTATGATCCCTTTTAGTTTTTGCACGCAGACTAATTTAAAAGATCATTGCGTAAAAATATACATACTGCAAATCGCTGAATTACATCAGACAAATCCAAACAGATCCTCACCTTTAAAGTCTTTATTTATGAAATGTGAAAACTAGAGAGCCGGAAAATCTGTCAGGGATGTGCAAGAGTTATATTTGCCTAACCTGAACCATATACAACATTTCCTTAACCTAGAAAAACAAACAAAAACATTGTCATTGAATATATTCCAGGCTTTTGCGGAATTATTAGATATCAAAGTTGTTGTAGATGCGTTCTGTAATGCCTTGTTGTGGCAGTGAATTGATTTGATGAGCATCTTAGTCCTAATGATGGACAAATCTAGTCTAGCTTAGTTTGTTTTGCAGGTTGTATTGCTGATGGTTGTCTAGTGCTGTTAGCAATGCAGTCACATAATCCATCCTCCATCCTTAGTAACAGAATGACAAAATGTTTATCGCCAATATTCTGCTAGTTGTCGGGGCAACTTGGGAAGTATCAAGTTTTGCAGTTTTTTTTCTTTTTATAATATCACATGAAGAAAAATAATTGTTTGGGGGGTTGTGGTTATATGCTTAATAACTGCATTAGACCTAAAAACATGTACTAAATGATTTTTCTGTGTCGCTATTCCTGCGCCCCCCTCACTTCCGCAAAACACCAAACACACCACTGCACTTAAGGGAGTGCAAAGGCCCGTCCTCGAACAGGCGTATCACTACAACATTTACATGGTGCCTCTGAAATCAGATTATGTATGGGTTCAATTGACTTAATGGATTTGAAGAGACTAGATCCTATTAATGAATAGGCTGCCCTACGGCACTGCCCCGACCAATAGCAAGCTAATCTGGCATGCAAATTAAATCCTGTCTCAATATGCCTGCCTGTTTAATGCGATCCATTACACAGTTTCACTTATTTATATATACTATTATAAAAGACTAGGCTTATAAACAAACGGAGGGAGGGGTTGTGCTCTATAAATGGCGCTGTGCTGTGTTTTTCCCTGAGGCTGGTGGAGGGAGCAGTGATATTCGCTGTCGTCCATTGACAGTCACTGACACTATGGCTGCCAGGGAAAAAAATGGAATTACACTTTAAACAGCGAATGATCAGTCCGCCTTTAAGCATCACAGCATTTTACAGTAAGTTTTTCCTCCCAGTGCAGTGTTCTATTGCTGAATTTTCAGATTTACACTGCAGGACATGCAGCTTTCTATAGTGAAAACATGAGAATTTGATCTTTTTCCACACTCCTTTGCCACAATTTGACTTCCCCACTTTCAGCCCACCCTGCTCCGAGGAGATAAATGATTTGTAGGTGTGTATTCAAAGTCATAATCTGGCACATGATCACGCCGAAGGCTGAGGAGAGCTTCCAACCTCCTCGGTTCGGCTAGACTTTTCATGCCTGGTTACCTTAGAGCCCACTTTGTTAGTGTCGGAGGGAATAGGGGTCATGGGGAGGCCAGATTTCACCTGACCCCTTCTGAAATATTACAGCCGTGCAGGGAAGGAGCCTCCAAAGCTGGAAAGGCCCTGAGAGGAAAGAGGAGCAAGGTAGTGAGAATATTGTCAGGGTCTAATGAGGGTTTTTTGCTACTGATGAGGTTAAATCATTGCTCCACTGGTATAATTTCAGTCAATCCCTTGCATTGTGTTGCCTAATCATGTTCCCCTGAAGCCTCTAGTCTCGTGTAGCGCTGGCCTTATCGAGGATCAAAGTCTGATTCAATCTGGTTCAACTGCTGTCACAGCATACTTCAGCACGACTGGCCCTTTTTTTTTTGAGCAAAATTGAATAAGACGTGAATTGAATATTTGCTGTTTATCTGACACGTGTTCCCTCGCAAATATAAATAAATAAAGCCTTCCCGATGCAGGTATGCTCGAGTGTGTGCACCTCATTTCAAGCACAATTAACTTGAAATGGAGTGCTGCAGGATCAATAGTCCCCATTTGATCCAGGGGGGTCTGTCACTCCATGGAAATGGCACACATATGGTAATACAGCCAGCTTAACAACAACTTGGAGGATTTACTGTTGCCGTTTTCAGGCCAACATGAATAACAAACAGTGGGCCACTCTTGGGAGCCATCGTCTTTTATCCCGGCTTCAATTAATCTTAAAGAGAGATACCATTTAAAGCTAATGAACAGGGGGTAAAACTAATGCATTTTGATACCGAGAGGTGAAAGCGTCAGATTGTCTGTAATATTCAGAACCATAGGAGGGGAGCCATGATGCAGAGTTCACTGCTATAGGCAGAAAGGCTGTAGTAGCTTGCCTCAGAACACAACATAAAAAGATAAATGAACACTGAATGACCCTGATGTAGCCCTGTTCCTTCATCATATAAATAACAAAAAGCAGAGCGAATAAAGCAGACTGTGCAGGGGCCAATTCCCCAACGGGTGCTTATATGAAATGCAACTTTCAGGCGTTCTCCCTGCTCAGAATGTGGCATTTATTTGCAGGACTCTGTTTCAATTTAAAGGGAATGGCAGCTGAAGGAGGCACAGGGGACAGTGTCTCATCACCGCCACTTACCACCCTTATAGGCCTGCTGCCGGGGAGGAAAACCTCAGCAGGCAGCTCCACTTAAACAGTGAAGACCTCCACCAGTCAATGTAATGTGCAAAGCTCTGATAGCCTCATATTCTCGATCCTGCTTCAGTGTGTGTGGGTGTCTGTTCCGGGTGCACGTGTACGCTTGTCGCTAAGAGCTCATTGAAAGATTCAGTGTTTTTCGAGGAACGAATGTTTTTGCAACGCTTGAAACGGTTAAAGATTTTTCATTTTTGATCTTTAACCACACCGGGGATTTGTTAGTTAACTTGGCTACTTGGAAAGGTTGGATATTGGGTTAAGATTTCCATTAAATCACCAAGTAAATTCATTAGATTTAAAAAACAAAATCCACATATAGCAAAATCCTGTTCTGCATACTTCAGGAAATTATGTGCTTTCTTGTCACAAAGTTACACGAAAAGACTGGAATTATCCGCATATCTGTCCCTAAAATATAATATCAATAATAATGATAACCTTTATTCATGTCAAACCTTTTAAAAACAAAGTTACAACGTGTTTTACAATAAAAACATATAATAAAAGTAATAAGAAACAGAACTTTAGATATTAAAAGATTCAATAATTTAGGTAAATACACAAAGAAGAAAATTTAAGAACGATTAAAGTAACTCTAATGAAATTTAAAACACAATACTAAGTTTTCCTGCCTGACATCTATAAGCAAATCAGGGCCCCACATTTGAAAGACCCACTAAGCAAGGGCCGGCCATCTTTAGTGATAAAATAAGAATTTGGAACCATTTGTACGGCCCTACCAGATCAGAGGTGTAAGACAGCGGCTTTAAAATCAAGTAATAAATAAATAAAATCAATTCTACAAGTCACTGGTAGCCAAGAAAGAGCAGCAAGGATTAGTATCATGTGGTTGCATCTCTTAGTAAAGTGTTTTGTATCACCTGCAGTCTTTGGACACATGCTAATACCAGAGTAAAGTGCGTTTTAAAAGTCAAGTCTGGAAGAGGTCAAATATGGATAACCTTTTCTGCAAAAGTCTGCAAAAGAAAAAAAAAAACCTGTTTGGGTTTAGCTGACACAGCTGACTGCAGTTAGAAGGTTACAGTTAGTAGTTGCTCAATGTGACTCTGTCTAACTGCCCCAACTAGCATCTTTAAATATCAACACTGATTGCCATTTTCACATCTTTTTGCTACTTTTTAAATAGAACCAGGTTCACTATGTTCCTGTTTTCAGTCTTTGTGCAAAGCTAAGCTAACTCGCTGCTCTTGTTACCTTCATACTATAAGTAATATATTTCCTGAAATGTCAAGTGCCCCTTTCTGGTCATTAATTAAACCCCTAAAAACTCAACTCTGTGTATTAAAGTTTCATATTTAGTGGTTTATATCATATAAATAATCCCTTTCTGCCTTAAAATTACTTAAATAATAGCTATCCTGTTGCTTTATTTGCTGCAGCTCTAGCACACCAGCTCACCTACAACTTAATCACTGTAAAACTACTTTACGCTGCACATTGGCAAGCTGTAATATTGTAGTAATTCAGCCTTACATTTTATAACCGGAATTCAATTCTGAAGAAGAAGAATAGTACAGAAAGTTCCACTATGTAACCTGACAGGATTGGTTCTTTAGGTTTGTTTTGTGTAACCCCAACTGTCTGAATACATGTTTTTTCAAGGTGGAAATGCTCAATCATGGCATTGGCTGCTTATTTTGTTCATGATTTGTGTCCTAGCATATAAAATGCACCATATGGACATGTTAGCAAGGTAAAAAATGGGATTTTTACCAAAGGGAGTCTATAAATATTTTAATTAATAATCAATTTATTAGATAAAATGTAAGAATTGGAAAAGAGTTGGACATTTGAATATGCACATTGTGTGCTAGTTCTTGCATCTAAACCTGGGGATCATTACGCCCAGTATTTGTGATGTTGTCTGAGAAAATCTTTGCTTCAGTTGTAGAACAAACACACCATTAACGTTTCTGTCCTGCAGCACAAGTAGGATTAAATACACATTTCAACCAGTTCAAATTACCATTAGATCCCTGAGACAATATACTAGTAGACAGCAATTTCAGCTATAACTTCACCATCTTCCTACATGCATAGAGAAAGGAAATAGTCCTTAAAGGTCAAAACTCCAGCATCACTTACATGAAAATGAAGGTCGATGTGACATAAATGCTTTTCAGATTGTGACTTCCATCCGGGTCGTCGTGCAGCACATTAATAAAACCACATCTCATTATCTTACACCTGTTATGGCAAGTAGGCCGACCTCAAAATGCCATCTAATAGAGCTATAAGATAAGTACCATCCCATAGGTCACATGTTCTGATAGTGAAAACAAAATTAATTATCTTGTATTTTCACCCTAGGAGTCACTGAGAAACCAGCCTTAGTGAAACAGTGTGACTTCCCGCCCAAGGACGTTCCCGGGATCGCTCTCGAAAAAAGACGGCATACGGACGTTACTCGCCCAAAGGGTTAATGTTGATGGAAAACAAACAAACATGTCCATAAATAGGTGCTTTCCCTGGAAGAAAGACTTTATATGCTACGAGCTCATTTGAAATTCAGCTGAATGTCTCACACAATGGTCGAACATACAGGGCTGACGATGGGGGGTAAATTAGAGCTCGGAGATGAATTATCAAACAATTAAAAAAAGCGAGGCTGAGCCAAAGGGAAACAGAGCACAGATGATATTGGCAATGCTTTTTTTGGAGACACTCTCGTCTTTCTGGGTTGAGTCAGTTTGTCTTTTGATTTTGTTTTATTCACGGCACGTTATGAGGTGTTTAAACGGTAGAAAAATACATTTAAGAAGCTGTTTCTTAGCGATCAAATATGAAGTCACATGAGCCGACAGTGAGACCAGTGAAATGGCAAAGGATGTGTCCATCCCCACCCCCACTGCCGCTCCAACCCTGCCCTCTGTGTTCCAGCGATATTCATTTTGATTTCAATTAAAGATCCTGAGTGTGACTCTCGGAGAGAAATTGCCTGCCTTTAATTAGGTAGTCTAAGTTCATGGAAGCAATTGTTGTTTCCCCAGCACTTTCAATTTGATGAGCCAAGGACTCCCATTTTATAGCTATGAATGAATATAGTTTCATACCCCTCAGGTTCCTTGTCCTGCTAACTGTTTTGCAACCAAACAGAGAATATTACTTGCGTGTTTGTCATTAGTCGCTGGGGGTTCGCTGCTGCCGTGGGAGTATATTTGTGTGTGTGTGTGTGTGTGTGTGTGTGTGTGTGTGTGTGTGTGTGTGTGTGTGTATGCGTGTGTGTGTGCGCATATACTGTATAAGTATATATAATTATACTATAGATATACTGTACTCTATATAATTAGAATGTCAAGCCTCCATGACCCCCACTGCCCCTTTCTTAAGGGTAAAGAGCTGCTCCATTGTTCCACAACCTGGATGAAATCCACATTGGTACTCCTCAATCTGAGGTTTGTCAGTTTGTTGGAACCTTCTTTCCAAAACCCTGAAATAGACTTTCATGGAGAGGCTAAGAGGCAGTGTGATACCCTGATATCTGGAGTATGACAATCAGCATGTAAGACTGATGAATTGTATATTGAAAAGCAGCCAACTGGGAACTCATTCTACATGCTATTTTGTGCTGTATGGGGACATGTCCTTCAAACCAAAACAGGTTATAACTTCAGTAAGAGCCGAAAGAATTGGGGAGCAGTTGAGGCTAGTCTTACTCACCACAGGTCAACTAACCATCCATGTAAATTTAAAGTTAAATGTCCAAATTTCACGCAGAGTTGAACAACATTTCTGGCTCTTGTACAGGGTTTCTAAAACATATCCATTTGAGGGCGCTCCTTCCCATCGCCAGCCCTCAACAAAAACCTTTCAACAAGTCAAAACAAGCATCCGTACTGTTATTAATGAAGTTGTTTAAGAAGGTCTGCACATGGGGCGCCCAGATAGCCTTATGGTTATGTCGTGTGACCCAAGTGCTAAGGCATAGCGGCTGTCCCGGGTTCAATTCCGACCTTGGGCGTTTACTGCATGTCCTTCCCCACTCTCTCCTGTTTCCGACTCTATCCACTGTCCTATCTAATAAAGCCATAAAAGGCCAAAAATAAATCTTAAAAAAAAAAAAGAAGAAGGTTTGCACAGTGAAATCTTTTCAACATGCTGTAATTACTGTTCTAATGTACTGTTTCTGTCACAGTGTTATTGGTCTTTATTTTACCCTGGACATAAAACAAAGATGGACAATTAAGAATTAAGGTGATTTAGTTTCCATCAAGTCCTTGCCTAGTTTGTTGCAATATAGAAGCAGAATGATAAAACCTCTCTTCCTTCTTCAGAATAGTTCCAGTATGCAACATGAGTGTGTACATCCCTGTGCAATATTGCTTCACTGTCAAATGATTCAACATTGTGTCCCCTTACAGTAATTGCATTTACGTTGAATAGGAGGGTACTTCTTATTCAATTCAATTCCATTTTATTTATATAGCGCATAATTTACAACACATGTCATCACATAGCGCTTATCATCATAAGGAAAGAACAGTACAGGAAACAGAAAACCCAACAATCCAAAATCGCTTTTAAGCACGCAGTCCGCAACGGTGGGAAGGAACCAAAAACCCCCTAGGATGGGGAGGGGGAAAAAAAACCTCCGACAGAACCAGGCTCAGGGAGGGCGGCCATCTGCCTCGACCGGTAGGGCTGGGAATGAAGATGATTGGGGAGGGGATATGTAAAATTTAAAACTAACAGTTTACATTTACTATATTACAAATACAGGCCCCACAGCAGAACCACAATGTCACAAAAGTCAGAACATGTTTCATTATTCCGATCCAAATATTTAGTTTTGATGACAAACTCAGTCCTCAGCATGGAGGAAGTTCTGTCATGTTCTTTAGAGACACTTGTAGCTGCTCTTTGCTGGAGGGGTTATGTGGCTCCTACTTTCTCTTTAAAACACCCCAAAGGAGTTCTGCTGGATTCAAGTCTGGTGATATACTTGTTCAGTCACACATTTCACTTTGTTCTTCTTCTTTGTGTGCTTTGGATCATTGCCATGCTTGAATATTTCTCTTCTGCCAAGCTTCTGCAGACTGGAAGCCATCCGGTCAGCCAGTATTTAGGTTTATTCACATACATTTGTGGTGTCATCTATAAAGGTCATCTCCCAACATCTTTTGCACTCATGAAGCTCCATATCATCACATTCCCACCTCTGTGCTTCATTGTCAGGAGTATGTATTCTCTGTGGTATTCCTGCCAAACATGCTGAACCCCATCAGAGCCAAACAAATGGTGACATGTGACCAAAGAATGTGCTCCTAATATTCATCAGGCATCCTTTCATGTTCTTTAGCAAAGTTTAATCCTGCAGTTTTGCACTGAAGAGCAAGCGAGAGTGTTTTTTAGTGGTACTATAACTCCTTCTATACCTCCTGATCACTGCTGTAGCTGTGTATAGACTGTTTTTTTAAGCTGCCTGTGTCCTTCTACATCTTTGCAAAGTCTCAAAGTCAGATATTTCCACTCTTCCATCTGGAGCCATCCAAGTCTGCATGTGTTGTGCTTGAGGCTATTTGGTGAACAAAACACAAGATTATTAATCTAAATTTTCAACAACAAATGTTTTACACTTGGAATTGCAAGTGGAATGCATGTTTAACATTGGTCACCATGTTTTATCAATATGAGGCAGAAATGATTCTGTAGTTTAAACTTTCGCTTTATTCAAGCCTTCCTGTTTAGTCTAGCTGTAGTATGGCTGCCTGCTCAGGATACGCCTCATATATAACCATCAGCACAGGGCTGACTGCTCATTCAGATATATTCAGCACTGAATTTAGCCATATTTCACACTCCGGAAAAGCATCAATAAATATTTACAGGCTACATGAAGTGTGCAGCAGCTGTGTGATTCAGTGTTTCCCTGCAGGTATATTTTGTGTGTTTTGCACACACAGTTTTTCTGTGCCTCACTGCTCAGACCCAGTGCAGGCATTGAAGTGGTTTCTTGATAAGTTGCCATATAACATTACCATATTGATTTATATACATTTGTATGTATTTGACCATGTGGTAAACATTTGCAGTGAGTGTGCTGGATGCCGCACGTTCATCTCCTTTATGCAATCAGAAGTTATCGGGGAACCAGGGACCTGTGTCATTAATTTTCCTTTTCAGTGCATTTTTTATTCCACACTTTCAGTCTGGCTCAGCCAGAATGCATGAGTAGCTTCCTCAGTGCCAACCACCAGCTATATTTGTTATGCTAATCAAAACAAGTGGGAGTAATTAATTGATTAGGTGCATGGAGGCCTTTCGGGCAGAACTTTTCTCTGCTCTTCAGCCGACTCTGAGCCTCTTCTGGGATCTAAGTGTTATTCCTAAGGCAGCAAATTGGACTGTTGTGCTGATTACCAATGTGACACAAACACACAAACATCCACACTCCCGACTCTTTCATTTAATCATGGGTGACTCATTTGTGGTCGTATCCCCGACTGACCCTGGTAGTAAATACCACTCTGGCTGCTGTGAGCAATTGGCTGAAACACACCTGAGCTTTGGTCTCCCACTTGAAGGTCAAAGACTAGTATTTGCTGTCATTTCAGAGCACAATGAGTTGACTGTATAATCTGAATTTAGGAGCAGCTGGTGGCAGATGAAAAATATCATCCCTGAAAATATGGCTTTGGGGCCAAAAGGAAATGGCTAAAGGTGTAAACAACCTTTTATCATGTGCAATTAACAAGCAGCTATAATAAATCACAGCTGCTCGGTGTGTCACATATATTAATGACTCTCTATGTTCCTGAAGAAATTAATTATTCATAATGCAGAGGCAGAGAATGAAAACCCAATGGAATAAATTTGTTTTAGCCTAACAGAGCTACACAGGGCGTCTGATGGAAAGCTCACAGCACACTATAATCTCTGTCTGTAGGTGAGGATGTGTTTAAATGCTGATTGTGATGATATTTCTCTGCAGTACCATAGTTTCTATTCCTAAAACACCATTAACAATGTGAAGTACACAGAGCACTACCTGCCTTTACACTGGTTTCACTTGGCAACAAAGAGACAACCTTGAATGTGCTGTGAAAACTTCGTCCTAACAAACGTGTGTGTGTGTGTGTATGTGTGTGTCTATTCCTCACATATCTCAACAACCATGCAGCCAATCTACTTCAAACTCAACACTGCACTTCCTCAGGTTCCCTGTTATACACACATAA